>JBCJKH010051631.1:0-25330 GCA_039877255.1 Loriculus beryllinus
TCCCTGCTTATGGCAGGGGGGTTGGAACTGGATGATCTTAAGGTCCTTTCCAACCCTAACGATTCTATGATTCTATGGAAGAGTCCACTTATTCACAGGATTGGTTAGTTTGCTTTGAACCAAAGCAGAAAGGTATTTTTTTGCTATAGCACACCCTATGACAGCCACTGCCCAGTTCACATCTTGCCTTGTATAAATCCAGGTTAACAGTAATGATATGATTTGGTTACATTTCTTACAGGGAAGTAGAGAAGTCCTTACCATCATGATTTTTCCTCCTCTGCCAACTGTAATACCAGAGTTCCTGAACCCCGAATTGACAGCCACTGAATGCTGCAGAACAAATAAATGCTTTAAACAGGTCTTGCACACTTTCACAGCAAGAAATAAGTACGATGGGTTGCAATGCAATTTGCTATCTCAGCATTGCAAAAAGACTTACTCAATGCCATCTCCCCGTGAGTGCAATAACAGTTACACTGACATGCTTTTAAGATCAAACATGTCAAATCATGGCTGGTCCTCCAAGAACCACAATCACTCCTGAGTGTCTAATCTTGATTCATCAGTGCAGATGGCACACAAATGTCTCTTGGGAGCTCCATTGTTTCAGCACATGAAGAGCTGGGAACCACACAGACATTGGTGCAACACTTTTATACCCAAACGTGCAGCAGCACTGTAAAAGAAGCTAATCAGCTCCCTTCTATGTTAATGAAGGAACAAACCCATCAAGCATCACTCTTAATAGTCATTCTGGGGGAGCAGAAGGCAAAGGTACTGCTCAATTAGTTGAAACACTGGAGCCAAAATGCACGTAGAAGCCCATCACTTTCAGCCAGCCAAAGCAACCCAGGCTCACTGAGGAAAATTTTGGAGTAATTTCGTTTTCTAAAAGTCCAGCAAAATCTCTGCTAAGTCTAAAGCTGTTTTCTTCATCAGCTTGCTTTTCCTACCCTAGTTATGAAACATATAACACATCTGGAACTACTCTCGAGTGCTGAAGCTTACTCAGGAGCAAATACTTTTACATTAACAGCCAGGAATAGCACAGAACAACAGTACAAGGTTGTTATTCATATAGTTTTACCAGAAGCTGAGCATCTTGCAGCTCTTGACACAGCACGTGAAGAACAAATGGTTCAAACTTGAGCACAACATCACCAGTGGCTTTCTCTAGGGCTGTCATCTGGAAAAGACACCAAAACATTTATATTAATACTGCAAGTGTGTGCTGTTACTACAGAGCAAACAAGAAAATAACAGCTAGTCAGCGTGTGAAACAAGCATTGAAAATGCAGCAAATGAGTCCAAGAGACCAGGTTTGTTCAGCTGCTTTTGATTTCTCACTGCTTGTAATACACAGAAATGTCATGGATTTCCAGGATGCTCTTTGCTAAACTGATCAGGTTTGATAGATTTATCATAAGATAGACTCTAAAAACTTGGAAAAGCGCATTTCCCTGTTTATTTCTTTGTACATTCAAACAAATGGATTTAGTCAGTCCAGCATGGGAAGAGCAGAGTTTTACTGCAACCAGGGGAAAACTGAGCAGGGCTTACTGTGGGGTTTTATAGATTACTTTTTTAAACTGTTCTTTAAACTCTGAAACATTGAGTTTCTGGTATACTCTTCAGCTTCAGAAAGCTTCCTGGGTTTCAGCAGATCAAACTCATGGCTAACATACTTGATCATATTTTATTCCTAGTTCAAATAGCAATGCACAGCTTACTCTGTAAGAGTTACAAGGATAAAAAATGAATGAGAGGTTGAAATTAGAGGCAGAAACTCACCAGAAGAGGAAACAAATACAGGAAGTAACTTCACAATTGTAACATTGAAGAGATCTCTTTCAGAGCCCTCAGTCCCCAGGAACACTGAGCTGCTAGTGGCAATTCTGCCTGGGTTTGAGAGTGCGCAGGCAGCTGGGTGACATCCCACACAGGTTACTATCACAATTTCTCTACTGTTCTATGCCATCTTTATGCAGAGAAATCTTAAGGCCGATACTCCTTTCTTCCTCTCAGAAAGGTCACTTTGAGGGAGTTATATTACTTATTTCATTGCATGATTCTTTAATCATAAGCACTATTCTCCCCTCCCCTCCCCCCCCCTTCTTGTTTGCCTTCACTCGCTTAATTCACAGCACTGAAACATTTGCTAAGTTAACCTGGGAATTCCAGCTTCTCATTTCAGTTTTCTCATACTTTGCTGTTTTGAATAGCCTCTCTCATCTCTCTTGTAAAACGAAAACACGCAATCAAAGCCTCAGGAAATATAATCAAATTCATATGCTTTTTTAAGACAAGATGGCATAAAACTGCTGAGGTAACACTCTCTCCTTTAAACATGGAAAAGTATTTGAAGGTATTTAGGCAGCGTCTCCTCCATAAATGTTCTCATTTTAAGTGGAAAGCAGGTCTCTGAATGGCCAAGTTTGTAATTTGTGTGCCAGATTCAAAAACTGTCCCAGTAACCGCAGCTGTGCTGAAGCTGACGGGAACCAGGCACAGTCCACATCCCATGATGAGCACCGTGGAGGGGTACATGAGCCAGCCCCGGCAGCGCCTGCCTGCGCCTCACAGTGAGCTGTGTTGACATAGAGCTCCACGGGGGAGCACAGTCAGGCACCTGCCCACGCAGAGCCGGGCTCGCAGGGGCCGTGCGGTGCCTCCCCATGGCACAAGGCAGCAGAACACGGGCACACGAAGCGGTGACAGTGCCCGGCACGGCAGGGACTTGCCATGGGCACGGCGATCCCGGCTGCGTATTCCGAGATCCCTTTTTCCCCATGTCCGAGAGCTCAGTTCCAGCCCCTGAGCAACAGTGCCCTGCCTCAGCACCACCGCCAGCGGCTGCAGCTGCAGTCCAGTTAGACGCTTGTCCCAAAGACATACGTTATACCAGAGGGCACACTGTGAGGTGTGTGTGTGATGTGGTGAGGAGGTTCCGGAGGGTTTCTGTCTCTGGAGTAATTCAGCAGATACTCCAGGGGCAGCTTTTCAGCGAGAACACAACTAAATCACATTGACTGAGATCTCTCTGTGCAACACTGCCCTGAGCTGCTGCTGTACACCACTTGCTTCCTCAAAAAGCTCATCAGTACTTTAGTAAAGGTTTTTTATTACCTCATGGTGTCTAAATCATTAGTTTCCTGCAAACTAAATTTAATAGGGAACCACTGAAAGCAATTACCTCACAGAGGTACCTTGTCAAGTGTGAGGCTTTTTCTAGGCAGCGTGAGGATAAAAGGATAAAAAAATCCCAAATATTCCATGTTCATATTGTTAAGGCTAATATGGGCAGTGAGGTCAAACGAGCTGACAGCCAAAAAGCACAATGCACAGCACACAGCACCCTGACTTCCCTTCTCACTTCCTAAACACTGCACTAGCAAAGCTTTACTAGACATGAAAAGTAAATGATGTATTTATTTTTGAAGCTACTGTGTAGCTTCAAAATTAATCAGAGACATTTTTCTTACACTTGCAATTCATGCATTAAAAACAAAAATCCTCTCTACCTGCTAAGGGGGACAGAAAAACCCAGAGAGTTTCTTCTCATAAGAGTCAGCAGCAACTGACTGTCCTCCCCAGCCTGAGCTCTGCTCTGCTACAAGAAACATTAATGAAGGCAAATACACAGAGCAGATTTCTCTGTGCACCTGTGAGAATGCATGCATACGGCAAGGTGAGCTCTGCATTGAGAGAGAATTCTGACCTTGTTAGTTATTCCACACACAATGAACATGCTCCCTGGCATGCTCATCTGTGCACATCTACCTTTAGTGGAAACAAAGGAACTTGGTTCTTCTGGAACTGCTGGGTAGAACAGCAAAGCAAGTGTCCCTCGCTTATGGACAGTTGAAGAGGACAACACTAAATATTTGTTAATCACAACTGACCCATTCTGAAAGAGGTATTGCAATTCCTGGAGGTTCAAACTGTTGGAAGATGGGATAAAGGGCACCCTACTCTGTCTCTGTCCTGCAGGAATGTTGCTGCTTGAGTAAGATTCATCTCAGATGCTGCCTGACACGGAACTCTTGCCAGGCAAACACCCCGCTCCATACAGTGACTGCTATTTACCTGGGTATTAACAGAATAAATACATTTAGCCCAGCGTGGTCTGCACTGTGAGCACTGCCCAAAGCCCAAGCAAGCATACTACAAAAATTAAGCTTGTTGTACTTTAGTATAGGAAGGCTTTTAAATCAAACCTAGTCTGCTGTTGATACCTCACTGCCAATCCAGCAAGGAGGGAAAACAAAGAGCAGATAAAAAGATCAGAAGTGAAAAGTACAGTGTTATACTGACAGTAATCCTCCACGGAAGGAAGAATATGCTTAGAAAAGTGTTATTCCTGCTTACTCTGAATAAGGGCTTGGAAAAATAAGACTCACTGGATTAGAACTGGTTTTGGAAAGGCAGTCTCCTGCTACAGGAGCTACAATAACCCCCGATTCCTTGTTGAGTGAGTGATGGGGAGATCATGTGGCTCCAGACAGTAAGAAAAAGTTTCCTATTAGCTGCATTTATAACTATGCCAGAAATTTGGCGTTGCGTTTAAAAGCGTTCCGTTCAAAGGAGGTTTTGAGCAGAACACCTGGAGAAAAGCTTATTTTGGGGTGACAGTGCAAATTCGCTTCAGGAACAGCAGTAAGTTTCTATTTCACATGACTTGGATTGTTCACCCCCGTGTTTTCCACGGCACCGGGAGCATCACTGAATGAACACAAACGCGCGTCCTCTCACCACATCGTCCTTCGCGCACGTCTCGTGTGTCACCAGCAGCCACGCGCAGTTTGTCTTCTGGATGCCGCAGCTCTGCGTGTCCTGGGGATGGAGAGAAGCGACTGAGCTGACCCGCGAGGAGCCGCGCCGGGCTCCCGCGCAGCACAGACCGGCCCCTTCAGAGCAACCAACACCGGTGTCACAAACCCGCCTGTCAACGTGCCCAGTGGTGCAGACCCTCCCGTGTGCGCCCCCCGCCACAGGGCCCTCGGGCTCACCGCGGCGCTGCCCTGCGCCAGGACCAGGCGGCCCGAGCAGGAGCTGGTGGTGCAGAACCGCGACCGCCCGTTGAGCAGCTGCACGACGGCGGCGGCGCGCTCGTCCAGGCCGCCCTTCCTGCTGGCGTCCGCCCGCGCCAGGCGCTGCGCCTTCCGCTGCACGAACGCCGCCATCGGCGGGGGCGGGACCGGGGCCGGGGCCGGGAATGGGACCAGAGACCAGAGACCAGAGAGAGACCAGAGACCAGAGACCAGAGACCAGAGACCAGAGACCAGAGACCAGAGACCAGAGACCAGAGACCAGAGACCAGAACCGCCCCACCCCGCGAGGCCGACTCCCGCCTCCTGGGGTCAACCCGCACCACGCGGCGGGGAGGGCGGGCACGGCCCGCAGCTGATGGGGCGGGGTCTAGCGGCGGTGGGGCGAGGCCTTGATACGGTGGCGTATCAGAAGCGGGTCCCGGTGATGACGAACATACCCGGGGCGGGGCTTGGCGGCGTGGGCGCGCGGCTGGGCACGCCCCGCCCTGACGCCGCTCGGTGGCCGGCCGCCCCGCGCAGAGCAGCCGGTGAGCTCCGGGGCAGGGTGCGGCCTCTCGTACCGGTGCTGTCCCGGCTTGAGGAGAACCAGGCTCCGCTTCCGGACCGCCCCGGGACGGGGCTGCCGGCGGCTGCTCTGAGGTGGGGAGGCCCCAAGCAGTTCCGGGCCGCCGCGGCCTCTTACCCCGCGCATGCTGCCGGGCGCTCGCATGTGCCCGTCTGTGTTCGCTGCGCTTCAGCCCCAGCTGCCCGCGGCCCTCCCTGTCCTGGGAGCGCCTTTCGCCCCCTGGCTCCCCTGCCGGTGCCTGCCGGGGGCTCGCCTGGGAGCGGCGACCCCGAGGAGAGGGGTCTGCGGCTCTCGACAAGCTCCAGCGCCGTTCAGCCCCAGCCCCTGGCCCTGCTGCTCGCCCGCTCCCTCCGAGGCCGCTGCAGCCTTCGTCCAGCTTCCGCCCTTCCCAGCTCCGGGGTGCGAGGGCTCCTCTCCTCCCCGTCCTGGATCGCCCGTGCCGGGATGTGCCGCCGAGGCACTCGAGAGCCTCCGGGACACTTGTGCTGCTGCTGCCCCTCCGACAGGCACCAGCTTGCTCCCGGGGCTGTGGCCTTACTCATCAGTCATCGTGCAGGATCATTTAGCAAGGCCTTCAGGTCCAGTTGTTGGCCCAGCAGAATGGGAGCATTTTCCTTTGGTTTGTTACTATGGGCAGAAGTGACCTGCGCTTCAGGGTTTACCTCACAGCGCAGGTTCCTGTGATGTCCCCGGGGCAGTGTTAGTGTGTATCCTTGTGACTGATAACCCTCCCTGGCTTGAACGGGTAACCACAAATTGGAAGCCTTATGGAAAACTGTAACAGTCAGGAGAAAGCCAACAGTAGTTAAGTCAGGTGCTTTTGAAAGCTGTAATCATCACTGGAATAAAGCCTTCCTCTGTCTACAGCCAGGAGTTCTTTAGCTGGAGTTGGCCAAAAGTGATCTCTCAGTGCCTTTGAGGTTCCTGTGTGCCATGTGCCTTGTGATCCCTTGCTGTGTACCCCGTAGGATCAGATCCGTGGGGGAATTGTGTGTAATTTCTGCAGCAGGAGTAACCTGCTCGTGGTGTTTTGTGAGAATACTTCGTGTCTGCAACTGGAAAACAGCTTCACGTGTTGGTACATGGCATTGCTGCACTGGGGCAGGCGAGGCTGTGAGCTGCACTATGGCAAAATCCGGCTGGAGTTAAGGACTGGGATGTCAGCTATCTGCTCTTTGTTTTGATGTCCTGTGGTACCTTCTGTTTCTGACAACTGATGAGGAGTGCTTTGTGTTGCCCTTTCATCACATGTAAGTTTAATAGGAAGCAGGAGAAGCGGCTGGCAAACCCCTTAGCTGCTGACCCTGTCATCCAGTGTGCAGCAGGCTGTTGTGCCAGCATGGAATAGTAAAGTGTCACAGTTTTTCCCCAAAGCACTGTGCATCTCTGCCCATGTCATAGCAGTGCAGTGGTCACAGGAGCTGCTGTAGAAAACCTTCTGTGGATAAATTATTTGCACGTAATTTTCTTCACATCCACATAGTCCTGCCAAATGGTAGAGGTGGTTTTCTGCCTTTTGCAATGTTTGGGGGAAGAAAGCCAACCAAGCAAACAGTAACCCACCCACTCCCATTGAGATGAGCAGTGAGGGTCTGTTCAGCCAGGTGCTTAGCAGATGGGGGTTGGATTTCTTTGTTTTGAAGATGCAGAATGAATTATGAAAGCAGTACAATGCTACTGTGTCTTTTGTTTTTTCCCCAGGTACTCAGATCACTATGGCAGCCACAAGAAATGTGATGAGAGCTGTCAGAGTTCTTGAGTTTGGTGGCCCTGAGGTGCTTAAGCTCCAGTCAGATGTCCTAATTCCTGATCCAAAAGAAGATCAGGTAATAAAAGCTCTGTGAACTGAAGGAATGATGTGGGATGATAATGGGTACACTCAGAAGAGAATGAACAGCACACAACTTTTCATCTTGATTATGTATGGTTTGATCAGTGTATTTGTACTTACCTGAGACATCGCGTTTAACAAATGTGGGGGTTTGCTGGTATATGGGTTATGTTTTCCACATAAGGATTTCCTGAAAACAGCTTCAGTTCAGCACTGGATTTTTGCTGACTTTGTTCAAGAATTCAATTAAAATGCCATGATATGGTGCTGTGAATTGACATCCCGAATCTTTTCAGTGATTGCTCAAGAAGCACCTTTTCTTTCAGGTGTTAATTAAAGTCCATGCCTGTGGGGTAAATCCTGTTGAGACATATATTCGTTCTGGAAATTATGCCAGAAAACCAGCACTGCCCTACACTCCTGGCTCAGATGTGGCTGGGGTGGTAGAAGGTGTTGGAGAGCATGTGACTGCCTTCAAGGTATTTACCCATCGAGGTCTGTTGTTTCGTGTATCCTCTTGGTGTGCTTGCTCCGGTTTTATTGCGTATGATCATGCAATCTACTGAGGGGGAAAATCACCTTCATGGGCTGGTAAAGTGAGCAGCGAGGTCATGCTGGCAGACCAGCCTGCAGGAGGAACTGGAGGGAAGCCTTCAATGCTGCAACCTCACAGAGTTGAAGGCCTCGGAAGAGCCTTTGCTCTGCAGTTTGTCTGCTGGCAGCAGTAATGTCAGGTGCACAGAAGCTGTGGTTCAAACTGTTCTGTGGCATTGCAGAAGTTCCCATTTTCCTTGCCCTGTAAAATGGAGGAGACCAATGAGTGGTAAATGGTTAAAACACTTTGGGTCACTTTGTTATCCTGATGGAATCCACAATTGTAATCCTGATGATGCCTGTGTTTTCTTGTGAAGTATGCTTGTGTTTGAGGTAATGATTGCATATGGAACTGCAACATCCTGATCAGTGTGCGCTCCAGGCAGACCCCCTGGAGACACTGATGGCCACGCTCACTCTGTGCATGCTCCCAATGCCAGCTGGGAGCCAGCTGATCTTTGTGCACCCCTCTGAAGGTAGTTAATAAACACCAAGTATGCACAAACCAAACCCATACCCTTCACATGCTGCCTATCACTGTGATCAGCGTCCAAACAGGAGAGAAATCAGAGCTCAGGGGAGACTGCTGACGTGAGAACAGCAGCAATACTGGGTTTCCTCAGAGTATATTAAGAGTATGTCTCTTTCTGTGTTTAAACAAAAGCAATTGAGAAATTACTCTGTTATGTTTGTAAAAGCTTTCAAGGTTTTGCGTTTGGCATCTGTGGGTGGAATTTTTTAATGTTCAACTTCATTAAAGTTAATATTAATGAGATGGTAGGTTTTTGTGTTACACTGTAGAGTGGGTTATAATTATGATGCTTAAATATAAGTATGTGAAATGATACAGTTTGTGTTGCATTAATTGTAGGTATCCACACTTCTAAAAATCTTCTCTGTGACAAATGTAACTGGTTATTTTTAATAGGAGAGCTGTTAGAAATAGCCCAAACTTCTGTGAACTGGTTCTTAATGTGTATTAAGGAAAAAATAAGAAATAATTGATTTCTGTATTTTCTGCCCTTGTTTCTAGAAAGGTGACAGGGTTTTTACCATCGCTACGATGTCGGGAGGATACGCAGACTATGCAGTTGCTGCGGCTAATAAAGTCTTTCCTTTGTCCGATAAACTGGACTTCAGGCAAGGGGCAGCGATTGGAATACCCTACTTCACTGCTTACCGTGCTCTTTTCCAAAAGTAAGGTGTCAGATCTACTTCTGTGAATTTTACTTTGGAGTGTTTAAAGTATTGAAATTCATACTTTCATTGTCCTATGAAATGGAAGATGTTTAAAATACCAGTTCCATTTGTTATCCTGATGGAACAGTCAGGTAGCTGTTACCTAGAAGCTGTATTTTCCTGTTAAGTATTTGTTCTTGAGAGAACAGATCTGGAAAGGCTTCTCTGACAAGTATCATGTAACAAAACATGTAACTTTTTCAGTGCTCATTGGTTTTGTAGCTAGGGAAGACAAACAGGAACAGTTCTAATTTCTTAATTGAACAGTGTGCTGTAGGGCAGAGCCACATCTATCCTTCAGCAGAGACTCTGCACAGCCTGAGCTGTTGCCTTAGACTAGTGTAAGGAGTAAAAGCCTTCGGTGCCTGCTCAGTGAGAGTTTAAGGACTGGAAACCTGGTTTGGTTTGACAGAACAGATTATTAGACCTAGTGGGGTTTGGTTTAAGATCTGTAACAGGCGAAGATCTTGCACTGATGTTCAGCACGAGCCTGTTCCCTGCATGTTGACATTATTACTTACATTCATGAATGATGCACTTTATTTTGCCTCCTCATTTTCCCAGAGAGGCTGATGATACCTGTTTAGCCATAACATATGTTGGAAATAATGCTGTGTGCAACGTGGGATTTGATGTCAGTATGTGCAGTCTGATAAGACTGGTCCTGTGCTGAAGTCACAATGCCAATATTTTTTCTTTTTCCATGCAGAGGCTGTGCCAAAGCAGGGGAAAGTGTGCTAGTGCATGGTGCGAGTGGGGGAGTAAGTATTTTGAGAAGGCAAGGTATAAGAAGTGCTACTTTCTATCCTGAATCTGCTTTTGCCTGTGGTACCATGTATGGTCACATTTATATCAAGAAATGGATTAGCAAAATCCATCCAAAGAAGCATGAAAGTGCAGGAGTGGTTGTGTAAGGTACCTGGCACAGAGGGTACACAGGAAGCACATTGCTGCAGTCAGAAGTTGGTCTGGAAGCTTCGTAACAAGTTGTGCTCAGGTGAAATGAAGAGCGGGAAGCTGTGATTTTAACATCTGTGCAAGTTTCAGGTTTCCTGTGCAATGCGTAATGCTGGTATCATAGCAGGTGATTTGTATCGAGTGTATGTGGCCCAGCTGTAACAGACAGATAACATTCCATATGGATTTATAGCAAATGCTGAGAGCTACTAAAAAACCTCAGAGCTTTGCTATGCCTCTGTAAATATAATTTTTTTTTAAAGAGTGGCTATTTTTACTATCCAAATCACTTACTATGGCTAAAAACTTGTTACTAGGTCAACTTCCTAAATGGGTAAGTTCCAAATTGCTGGTAGAATCTATAAAACTTCATATGCTAAGAAAAAAGCCTGATTGTTTTGGAAATGATTCTCTTTTGCCCTGCCTCAGGTGGGAATAGCAGCATGTCAGATTGCCAGAGCTTGTGGCTTAAAGGTTTTGGGTACAGCAGGAACCGAGGAAGGCATGAACATGGTCCTGAGGAATGGTGCTCACCAGGCATTTAATCACAGAGAAGCCAACTACATGGATAAAATTAAGGTAAGCCTGTACCAGGGCTAGGTGGTGCTGTGTGTGTGCTTCTTACTAACAAAACGTGAACAATTACTGGCAGGAGTTTTTCGAAGTAGATCTATATGAGATCTACATACACACACAGCAGTGTGCTGCCTCCTTCATTCCTGCACAACTTTTCCAGGCTGGAAGAGCTGAGCTTTCTTCTCCGGCAGTGGCATTCAGAAACTTGCATACAAGCACATTCCAGTGTGATATAGCATGTCATAATTCGGCATACCAGAGTATGCTGAAATTGAGCTTAGCTGTCAGCCTTAGTACAAGGGCTATATTCTCAATTCAAACACAGACCCATGAAGTGTGTGTTATCTGTAGCGTATGAGATAAACAGTCGCACCCAACACTAACTGGAGTGATTTAAATAACATCTGATGTCCTGCAGGAGTACACAGGGATGGGAGGAGTTGATATAATAATAGAAATGCTCTCCAACATCAATCTTGCCACTGACCTGCAACTGCTGAACTACGGAGGAAGGGTGATGGTGAGTGGGTTTTGTCCCTGACCTCAGTTTGTGCATCACAATTCAGCAGTTACAACTTGAACCGTCTTTTAACTCATTTGTAACAGGTTGTGGGCTGTAGAGGTCCCATTGAGATAAATCCAAGAGACACTATGAGTAAGGAATCCAGCATAACTGGAGTTAGTCTTTTCCTTGCAACAGAGGTAAGAATCATTTTTGTTTCACAGCATGTTTTGTTGGCGTATTCCAACTCCTGCTTCTGGTTAAATCATGTGTAGGGATGAAAGCAGAGTCACTGAAACTGATTTGTTCATTCCTTTACATCTAGAGTTAATCTCAGAACATCACAAAATAATTTTTGGTTGTGAAATATGGTTTAACACATGCATAAATACTCAGTACTTTCCTGAAAAATAAAGACCTTGTGGTAAATGCTGTTTTGTTTCACACAGGAGGAGAAGCATGAGTGTGCAACAGCACTCCTTGATGGCATAGAAGCTGGCTGGTTGAAACCTGTTGTTGGCTCTGAATATCCACTGGAGAAAGTGGTGAAGGCGCATGAAGACATTATTCATGGTGGTGGTGCTCGGGGGAAGATGGTGCTCCTTCCATAGCGTCTTTTTCAACTTGCGTTGTAGCTGTTCCAGCAGCACCTTTGGTTACCTGATTGATTCATGGTATATTAGAAAGTATACTTTTGATCAGGTTTGCCATTAACAACAAATACTAACTTCCATTAATGACATTAATGATCAGTCTATTTTCTTCTTGTAATAAGCAGAGTTTCCTATATTTTAATTTTTGTAGGTTTTTTTGGCTGATGTGGAAATAATGGAACTTTCCCTACTGGTGTAGCCTTGTGGGGCAGGAGAGCCTCACATCTAAGGCAGGATTTGATATCCTGCTCTCTGTGGGTCAGGCGGGTAAAAGAATGTACATAATTAACTCTATGTATATAACTGTGATTCTGCAAATTCCTTAGCCACAAAATTTGTCGTCTTACTAATTTTTTGTCACATAATTCACATGGATTAAAAGCTTTTACTGCCAAAATAGTTCACTTTCCAGTTCAAAAGATGGGAAAAGAACCTCTCAAATATGAACTCTGGGAGCAGAGGAAGTTGTTGCTGCACCTGACTTCGTATCCAAGGTCAAAGTGTCCCAGGCAACCCAAAGGGATGGTGACTTGGAGCTGCATGTTAATATTTGCTGCTCAGCAGGAGCTGTCCATTCTTGATTGACCTTTGTCAAATATAAAGTGTCCTGAATCCCTGGCTACAGTGAGGAGACAGAGGCTGCATGGAGTGCTTAGAAGTCATGTTGCTTCATAACTGAATGTATTTACATGGTTGACTTGTTCCAAATGCAAACTGATTAAGGAAGGGCAATTTCTTTGCCATATTGACGGTTCTTACGTAAGATCTCATCTCAGTCTCTCTGGCAGGTTAAAGCCATTCCTCCTTGTCCAAAGGAGTCTGGCTTTAGGAGGCTGGAGGGTTTCTTGCAACCCCTTTAGGCACTGGAGTTGCTCTAAGGTTTCTCCTTAAGGAGCCTTCTCTTCTCTAGGCTGAACCAGCCCAGCTCTCAGCCTGGCTCCAGAGCAAAGGTGGCTGTTGCGTACATCAGCTTTCTCCATGTTAGTTGTCACCAGCTCTCCTGTCTTATTTATGAGTGGTGGTACATTGTCTTTAATCTTCCTTCTCTGGCCAACGTATCTGTAAAGACTCTTACTATTCTTTGCATCTTTCTCCAAATTCAGCTCCACTTGTGCCTTAGCTTTTCTAATCCATCCCTACACATCTAGGCAGCATCCCTACATTCTTCCCTGGAACTGTTCTTTGCCTGGTTTCATGTTGTTATTTTCTGATTTGAGAGAATGTGAGATAAATAATAAACATTATTTTTTTTTATTAATAACTGAATGTAGATATTGATCTCTTCCTACATTTTAAAATGAATTCTAATGCTCGCGCTTACCCATGGGTTAGCAGTTGATGGTAGGAAAGGCTGGTGTCAGACCTGTTTCTGGCATCTACCCTTCTGTTACACCTAGATCAATGTTTTGGTTCTATTAAAGGCACTACCAAGATCTCATAAGGTTTCATCACTTCTTTAAGTTGAGAACTGAGGCTGAGGCCCAGGACAGGTGGCATCCTGGAGGCAAATATTATTGTACAAATTATAGTGTGCTGGGGAGGAAATGAGTGTGGATTTCAAGAGTATGAAATTGTGAGCAATAACCAGGCACATATCACAGGAGAGGAAAGGAGGTCTTTACAGTGGGGGTTGTGAAATGGATTCAGTTCATACATAGGATGAAAGAACAAGGTCTTGGTGTTGAAGAGGGAAGGGATTATTTTTCTAATGCAAGGTTGAGTAACGTACGGTCCCTGTGGCAGTGCATCTCCTGTGTTTGAAATGAGCTTCTTGGGAGGCCACACTGAGTTCTACATTCAAGGTTTGCAACATCGGACTCTTTGAGGGATGGGAAGTTCTCTCTTGATGCCATGTTCATTTAGCTGGGACTGCTGCTCAGGCGGTAACTGAAACTTACAGGTAAACATTTCTTTTAATATACCATAGAGACACATCTTACATAGACATATGTATATATAGAGAGATACTTGTCCTGATGATATATATATATATATATATATATATACACACATTTTTTTCCATTGCTATTAATCCTCTACAATCTAAGTATTTGTATTTCTGCTGGGGGTGGATGGTATTAAACTACTAAGCCTTTATTCTCATTACTGAACACAGGTCTATTGGGGCAGGCTGTAATGCCCCAGTGGGAGGACAGCTGGTGTCCTTGTAGATGCCCTTTTCATAGGAGCAGGGAGCCGCGTTTCTGTGGAAGGCTGAGGTTCACCCGGAGTAGGGGTGTGGGTCGGGAACGCCTAGGCTGGTGGTTCAGGTGAAGGTTTGCTCAGGCAGAGCGTGGGCTGAGGCTGCGGTGATGGTGTGCAGAATCTGCCATTCCACTTGGGAACGCTGTGAGGAAAAACAAAACTTCTAATATGTGCCTGTAAAAGTACAAATTTGAGTTAAGACATACAGTGTATAAAATATTTAATCATTTGAACTGGCCGTAGGTCAGGGGTATTATATGGGTAAGAGGCTTGTGGTCCCCAGCAGCTCCTTTCCTGCTCGGTGCTGCCTCTGCCGTGTGGCTCTCAGCCCTGGAGCCCAGAGCGGCAAGCCCGTGCGCAGGGGTGGTTGCTAGCGGAGGGCTTTTCACCGGAAGGTGCCAGGGTCGTTCCTTCGGTTTCGTTGCATCGCAGCTTCTCTGCCGCGGTAACCGGAGGGACAGGGCAGCAGGGCTCGGGCCGCGTTGTGCACCGTTAACATTAAACGTCCGGCTCTGATGTGCATCGAAACGGACGCGTTCTTTTAATAAAACCAGCGCTGGACGCGGGGTGTAGAAGGCGCGAGGGGGCTGCGGTGGTGCCTGCGGGCTGCGGCCGGAGCCCAGGGCGCCGTGGCCGGTACTGCTGCAGGGAGGGGGGGCCCGTGTGAGCTCCGGTCACTGCCGTGCACCTTCAGCCCGACGGCTCCGCCGTGCCCGGGCGTGCTCGTCGGTGCCCACGCGGCTGTGGCGGCGGGGGGGGGGGCGGTTGGGACGGACACGCGCGCAGCCGCCGTGCCCCGGCCCCGCCTCGGCAGGGGAGCCCCGCCCCCCGTGTCCTAGCGACGGAGACGCGGCGGCTGCGGGACCCTCACCTGCCCTGAGCCGCGGCCGCCCCGAGCCGCCGGTGCCGCCGCCATGAACGGCCCGCAGCCCGGGTGAGTGCGGCGGGCCGGGGCCGGGGCCGGGGCCGGGGCCGGGGCCGGGGCCGGGGCCGGGGCTGGGGCCGGGGCTGGGGCTAGGGCTGGGGCTAGGGCTAGGGCTAGGGCTAGGGCTAGGTCTAGGCACGGCGCTCCGGTGCGGGGGATGGCGGGGGGGGTCACCGGTGACCGCAGCGCGGGCTGTGCGTGTGCTGCGGGAGCGGAGGGGCCCGGGCGCCCTGACCGCGGCCTGCGCGGAAGTGGGGACACCGAGGAGCGACCCTCAGGGACCGGCCGCGGCCGTGCCCCGGCTCTGGTCCCGCCCCGGGTCCGCGGGGATGAGTTCCAGAGCATCTGGAGGTGGGAGTCACGGGCACCGAGCCTCCGCAGGGCTCCATCCCCGGGACACAGCCTGTTCAACGGGCGGTACTCCGGGTGAAGAAGCGGTGCTGGAGCGCGCCCGTGGCCCAGCAGCAGCACCACAAGAGCCCTCCAGCCCCGTGTGTGGGCAGTTTCAGGACAGGAAGCTACAGTGCAAGTTGGTTGTTTAAAAAAGTTTGAAAATGTGAGCGAAAATCTTTTCTATGAAAAAGATATGAAAATGCCTTCTGTGAAGAGTTATGGGAGCCTCTTTCGGGAAGAAATCTGTAGAACTCCAAACAAAATCCAAGCTTGCTCTTGGAAGATGGTCTCGCTGTAGTCACCACATAAAGCTTTTCTAGACACTGGATGGTGTTAATCTGGATTTTGGGAGACATGTGTGCTGTGGCTGATGGGATTCACTGCACAGATGTGCCAGGAATGCTCCAGCCTGCACAGGCACAGAAGACAGTCACGGCGACAAGCTAACAAGGACCTTGCAGTGGTCTCACTGCAGCAAGCTAGGGCCGATGGGCTCCTTCCTGCACACGTTCAAGCAGACACACAATGTGGTTTCAGGATACCATGGCCTCTCCCCCCCTTAGTTATGACCGAGTAAAATTGTACATGTGATAATGGTCCTGTGGGCTTGGAATGAGCCAATTGGCTATTGTTAGACGCCAAAGCCCCATCTAGATTCCAAGTCACCTGAAAACATCAGTGTTTGGCTCAGCAGCTGTGTTCTGGAGTGGCTCCTCACAAGCACAGTGGCAGTTGTTGAGGTTACTACACGCGAAAGCTGGAGCTGTGAAGTCCAGGGGTGATGCAGGATTTGTGCTGAAGGGTGCAGTGAAGACAGCAGCAATCCTTTGAATGCCCGCTCTGGTGAGTGGGTGACACGATCCCATTCTCAGTGATGGAATTGAACCATCCCTTCATTCTTCAGCCCATGGTGGGCCATTCCCAGCCAGGATTCACAAAGTCCTTACCACCAGGATTTAATGCCAAGTCCCAGTTCTGCAGATAACTACTTTTTCCCCTCTGGGGACCCTGACAGGAGCTTATCAGGACATGGGCTATGGCTCACAGTGGCTGAAGAGCTTTGGACAAGGGCCTGTAGGGACAGGACAAGGGGAATGGCTTTAACCTGCCAGAGGGGAGATTTGAGTTCTCCAGGCTGAACAAGCCTGGCTCTCCCAGCCTTTCCTCACAGGAGAGGTGCTCCAGGCCTCCAGTCACTTCTGTGGCCTACCCTGGACCCTGTCCAACAGGTCCATGTCTTTTCTGTACTGAGGACTCCAGAGCTGGATGTAGAACTTCAAGGGGGGGGGGGGGAGGGGGTGTCTCACCAAAGCAGAGGGCCAGAAGCCTCCAGAGGGATGTGGGACAAGCCCATGTGTAGTGACGATATGACCCACTCCCGGAGTTCTTTCCAATAGTTTAATGGGTCTTAGTTCAGGCCCAGAACATTTCCTTGTTTCCTCCAATACCCATCTGAACTTTGAATTTAACTCGGCATTTTTGAGAACCAACCTGTTCATAATTCACATGAAAACAATGCATGTAAAGAGGCATCTTTGAATCTAAAGATGCTGCATTGCTGTGCTCAGGTGGAAGCTGCATTTTAACTAGTTATATGGTCCATGAAGTATTAGATGGAAGGCAATAAATGAAGAGAAACTGGGTTGGGTTTCTCCTTTACGTCCGTAGGCAATTGACGGTGATACCATAAGTCAATACTTGGCACAGTTGATGTAATCTGGTTGTTTCAAATGCAAATGCAAAGAGTGGATTAGAAAAGTGACGTAGAACAGTTGCTACAGCACCAGTGTTTAATCAACATGTGCAACAGGGAGAGCTGGACTGTTTGTGTAAGGTTTAATTTAGTGCTGGTAGGCAACCTGTGAGATTACTGTGAAGCCCCAGGCAGAATTCCTGCAAATCCATGACCCCTTTTATTTATTTTTTAATTGTTCTTTCTTTCCTTGAGCATGTTTTTTGAATTACCCCATTGGAAGGTACGTAACAGAGGTACAGTGGCATTGAATGTGAAGGCAAAGGAAACAAGAGATCAGTCCCTTGTTGTGTGATTAAAACCTCATGCCTGGAGAGCCTGGGGCTCGGCTGAATGTGTCAGGCACCATGTATCTGAGTGCGTACGTTTCAGAAATGTGAATGGATTTAGAGTATCAAGAACTTGACCTCACTTACTGCCACTTCTGACACTTTAGGTCAAAACTACGTGTTCAAGGCCAGACTGGAACCTGCTCTGGTGCAAGGTATGCCTGCCCATGGCAGGGGGTTGGAACTGGATGGTCCCTTCAACCCAAACCATTCCATGACTCTGTTATTCTCTGGTCTCTGGAGGTGTCTCCCATCCCAAGTTATCCCTACAGGTCTCCGCAGGAGCCGCTGTGTCTGTCACCGATGTGGAAGGGCAGGATGGAGCACAGGCTATGTGCTGGGCCAGGGTGCTGGTGTACAGGGACGCTGCTCTGGTGGCGTGCAACACACTTGGGTATCTGGCAGGGCCCATGCGAGGGAGCTGGTCTGTGCTGCTGGACTCAGCCCGAAATTGCACACCAGGACCCGTGTGGCATGATGGAGACCTGCTAAGGGTCAGCTTATTGCCAGTCTTGGAGGAGACCTTTAGGGCTGGGCTTTCTGGACCCGGTGCCTTGGCAGTGGTCGCTGTTTGATGCTGAGCTCCTGTATCTTATGTAGAAATGTCTTGTTTCTGATATGAAGCTTCCAGATGCATAAGATGTTGCTTTTACGTAATGCAATGGGCATTTATCTGACTAAATACTAGGATTCATCAAGGCAGCGTTTTGTACAGCACACTTTTGAGTAGCTCCTTATAACTTAAGCAGTTGTAATTTGGCTGTCAAGGGCTTCTTACGCATCTGTATTGATTTTATTTCAGATATCTTGCAACCTACAACAGCCTTACAGACAAACATCTGGTTGGGTATTTCAACAACAGCAGGATAAGACGGCATCTTCAGAGATCAGGACTGGTGAGATTGAAAAGTTCCCTTCCCTACTATTGCACCGGTCAGACCATGGGTCATTCTGTTGTTGGTTTGTTAGAGGGATGTGTTGTCACTGGTGGCAGTTTGACAAGCCAGCCAAACACATGGCATTATGCTGCGTCAGACCAAAGCCACACGGTCACGCCAGGGCTGGGGCTGGGTTTGGTCAATCCTCACGCACTGCTGGCCAGGGCAGTGGTGCACAAGGCTGTCAGAACACGAGGGTCCCAGGGCCACCTGGGGTTGTGAAGGTACTGGCATGTGGGTGCTGGTGGATGATGGTTGCACACTGGAAGTGATGTGCTAAAAGTCAGTTTGGAGGCCGTGCTCCATAGGATATCACATCAGGCTTCCACTGCACCTTCTGCAATGCAGCCTGTATTGTGCATATCTATGGGAAGCTGAGAGCAGTGGCTGGCATGGACTGAAGATGCATTTAAATGCTGGAGAGCCTCCAGCTTCTGCTCAGCAAAGCAGCTTCTGTAGGCTATGACATAAAGCACTGTATCACTGCACAGTTATGGTGATATGGTAATCTTGTATTGTATTGCACATCCAGGCAGAATCTATTCATGGAGAGGTTTGGATAAATTCAGAATGTTTTTATGGCTTTGCTCTCTATTTCTTTCTGCTCGTTGGAGTTTGCCTCTGCAACACCTTTCCATTTGCAGATACGCAGAACTGTCTTGATTCTCTCAGGTTTGTTACACTGTACAGTCAATCTAAGCACCTTTGACTCTATTAGTTCTTTAAAGAGCTTCAGGGTTATTTTCCAAAAGTGCTTAATGGAAAGCTCAAGGGCTTGGTAAAGTTGAACCGTTTCTAACAATAGCTGTGCACTCCTGGTTGTGATGGTTCAGCACAGGCAGTGCAACCCCTGCACAGCAGGAAGACAAGCATTCAGTTCCCCTCATTTGACTTGGACAATAGCCCATGAAGAGTAAGGCTGAGCCCTCCACTGCTAGGAAATGTGCATGCTGCTGCCGCTCTCTTCATGGGCCTGCCGAGGTCCATGGGGTGGGGGAAGCCCAGCTCTGTGCTGGGAGGTGAGGTCCAGCCCGCTACAGAAGCAGAGGTGGTGTCTACCTGGGAAGAAAAAGCTGTCTTTGTGAGGAATTGCACTGTGTTAAAGACATGCTTTATTCTATCATCTGCCTTTTAGTTACATTATATTTGTTTGTGGCAGATCTCAAGGAGTGGAAGAATAATACCTGAGAAGGAATACCGGCTAAATGCACTGAGAAAGGATCACCAGAGATACGTACAGGAGTGCCTGGCTCGCGCTATATTTCACAAGGTCCTTGACATAGAGGTCTGTGTTTTCAGGGATGTATCAGCCTCCACCTGCTTTCCTGCTGACAGCCAGTGGCTGTTAACTAGTACTGGATTGTTTGCCATAGCTGGGTCCTCATGCTTCCCTGAGAGACTTCTTCCTGCTGGGATTAAGGACAGTCTTTGTGCTTGATGTCCCCGACATGAAACCTTCACTGGCCTGTAACTATTAAACCATAGTGACACTAGACCATATCTGAGTAACTCAGATACTGCCCTGGCTCACTTAGTGTTGGTTGGCAGTCATCACATTATGGGATGATATTCACAGGGATCGTTCGCTTAAAAAATTGTAGTCAAATAAAATAGTTGGATAACAGTTATCCTAGATAAGACAGTTACATATCTTAGCCACGTACAAAATTCAGCACATTCCTGTTATGTGTCAAGAATGGAGTTGGTTCCTACAACTTTACAAATGCTCAATTGTTCCCTTGCCAATGTTAATATACCCAGGTGAAATGCAAATGCACTGAATCAGTAGTAGCTTTATAGGAAGGCTCAATGAGAGTTATGACCAGGGAGCAGGCAAGTGATAAGCAGAACAGAAGCAAGTGTTTCTACCTTAATTTTTATCTCATAATACCCATTAATAAGACTTCTCTTTCTCTTACATTGATAGCGTCATCATCAGCGGGAAATAAAGCAGCAGCTTGAAAGTTCTGTGAGGAAGGAGAGGGTGCAAAAGGTCAAGGTAAGGCTTGAGTGCTCCTGAGTGCTGATGGGACATGGTGCTCTTGTCCTGTGGTAAATAACAGCCACGAGTCAGGCCAGAGATTCTCTGTGCTAAGTGTTCTATCCCTGATGTGAGTGGAGAAAATGCAAGAACTGGGCAGGTAGAGGATGATCCTTCCTCTATCCAGCAGTTCAGGAACTTCCCTTCTTGCACCTAATTCCTTTTGAATCTACTTATTGTTTGGTTCTGCAGTGTCCTTGCCTGTGGAATTTAACAATGAGTAGTATGAAATAGTACTCCCTTGTCTTTGTGCACAATTATTAGCATATCTGCTGTTTGACAGTTCTGGTTGATGCTCCATTGTTCTCATTATGAAAAAAGTTAATAACTGTTCTTCTTTTCCAAGGCATGTGTGGTTTCACATACCTTTTTCATATTCCTTCTCAGTTTTCCAAGCTGAAGACCCTCAGTCTGTTGAATCTTTCATACCCAAGACTTTCGGGCCCCTCATTACTGTGTCACTTTCACCTTTTCTAGTTCTACTATTTCTGTTTTGAAATGGAGAACCAAACCACGATGAGTAATTCAAGACGTGTTGCAGTTCTGGTAATTCTAGACACAATGAGCACTGAGCTCATGTTTTCAGTCCTTTGCCTCAATATGATATTTAGCAGAACCTGCATGTGAATGATGAAAAGTGGCTTCAGAAATCTTCACTTCAGTGTCATGTAGGTAGGGCTTGATTCTGTAGTTGGTAAAGGCATGGAAATTCCACAGGGGCCAATGGCTCTTCTCCCAGGTGACTGTATGAGTCACTTGGACACATACGGGAAAATTTATTCTCATCTTGGCTGAAATACACACAACACGTTATTTCTCTGTCAGGAGCCTGCATTCATTGAGAAGAATGCATGGAGAACCGAGCTGCTGCTATGAGCACTTGAAAACCAATGTAAAATCTTCTTAATTTTAAATAATACATTTCTGAGCAGTTCATCAGGTAAAGAAAGGAAGAGATTTTAATGAAAGCCACTGGTGACTGTGGTAATTGCAAAGGCACTGACTGCACTGCTGCTGGTAGAGAGTCACTGCAGTGCAGGCAGCAATCAAGGCACCCTGCCAAGGGGTGCTGGACTTGGATAACTTGGGAACATAAATCAAAACGTCCTTCACTAAGAAGTGTAAGGGAGATGCCTGCAGATCTGTGATCTGTGTCTTTGCTGTGGTGCCACACTGGGAGCAGGAACCTGGCTGGAATTAGCAGTGTAACTTAATTCTCACTTCATACACCCAGTCAATTGGGCTGAGTAGCTCATCTAAAATGAAAGGAGAAAAGTGGGTGACTGAGAAGGGGAGGAGGACAGACAGAGCTATCTGTTTCCAGAAGGGCAGTCAGGCCAGTGTGGAGAAAACATAGGAAGGGGCAAGAGCCAGAGCAAGGTAGTGGCAGGTGCACTCACCTTGAAGAGACTTTCACCCAAACCAAGAGATGTAGAGATATAGAGATCAGAGATACAGAGAAACAGGCAGATGGCTTGAGTCTGGGGGGATCAGCAGCTGGAGAGGGCTACGGGGAAATGAATTGGAGGTGGGAGCAATTCTTTTCCTTTGTCTCTCTCTTATTCTCCCCATGATTTCCTTTCCCTCCTTAAGCAGGTATTGCATCGGGTCCAGACAGGCTGATTTCACAGCTCTCTATTGAAGGAGGCTCAGACACTGCTGTTAGAGTATGTAGTACCTCAGAGATGTAAATTTCTGTTCTTTTAGATGGAGCAGTTCAGAAGATCAGTGGAAGGTGCTAACCCTATGCACTTCCCTCATCCACCACTTGTTCCAAGATATCACTATGGGCTCCATCCTTTTGTGGCTGAAGAACCAGCTGGTCACTCACAACTGGTAAGTTTTCCCACTGATCCATGTGCTATAGGTACACACAGTTGGAAGTGTGCAGGTATACCTGGGGCATCTGTGCTTCTAGAGCACTGACTACACTGGTTGTTCCAGATTAGGGTCTTGTTCTTCACCACTTGAGGCTGATTTCCTCTTTGCAAGATTGTGCCATTAAAGAGGAATCTCAAGAAGCTGATGTTGCAGGAATGGCACATCAGAACCATGGAAAAAAACAGCTTTGCTTTGTGATAAATCTGCTTTAACCTTTCTCTTTTTTCAGTGTTGCCACCCTAGGTCAGGCCAGTGTCAGTACTTCAGGTGTTGTCAATGAATGCTGGGCTGTGGGGAAGTTTACACATGGTGTAAGATCCTGAAAGCAATGGGGGTCTTTCAGAAAACAGAGCTGAAGGAGTGAAGTAAGACTAAAGCTCACTCCAAAGCAAGGCCATGCTTTGGAGCTCTGGCTTATAAGCCTTTTGCTGTGTGTTAACAGGCAGAGAAGGAATGTTGATATACCTTTGAAATATAATGATATTGAAGTCTAAGGTGAAAGGTGAAGGACATCATAGTTCAGTTTTAACTTGTTCTCCTTTCAATAATGATAATTGGTGCAGAATGAAGAGAGATTTTCAGTCCTGACTGACCTCCCCCTCTCCACACAGAGGGCACCTGGACACTGTGATTACAGTGGTGGGCATCCTCCTCCTCATCACCAGTCCAAGGAGCCTGACTTTTCTATGGTGGTGAGTTAACTCAGCCAAACAGCATTTCAGTTATAGCATTTGAAATCAGTATTCTGAAGGGGATACAAGGAAGAGATGAAATAAAAAAGTGACAAAAATGCTGAATGTTGAACAAACCCAGGCATACTTGTGGCATGCATTCTGTCAGTGTCCATGTGCTGAAGTCACCAAGACAGGCACACCAGCTTCTGTGAGTTCATTCTGTTTGTGTCAGGGCTGCACTGTGAGCCAGTAGCAAACCCTGTATTTATGGCCAAGAGTTAATTTGGATGCTCCAGTTTCTGGATGCTCAGAGATGTCTGAAGGGGTCTGCCTCTTTGGGGACAGCCTAGAAAAGGTCTCTTCCTGAAGGTACTTGAGAGTCACTCATCCCTTCCCAAGATCTTGATTGGTGCTTTCTTTGTTTTCTCTCTCAGCTGCTGCTCTGCACTGGAAACTGCACAGAGGTTTCACAGCTGTTTCCTTTTTCCTTTTCCAGACCTCCTGGCGACCCAACACAGCTCCAGGGAACATGCAGCACCCCCGTCGCCTCCAGCCGCTTCGCAGTGGTGCTGCAGAGGGGTCTCTACCAAAGACTTCAAGCTCTAGCCACAAGTGCCACGTGCTGAGATGTGTCAAGCAGTTTGTCACCAGGGTAAGGCCACATTTCATTCTGAAAATGACCTAATGCTGGGGACAGCTTTATAATACTGCTTTGGTGCTGCAGTTCTGCTGCCAGCAGCATGCCTTCCCAATGGCAATCAGCTTTCATTTAAACCCTCCTTTTTAACCTCCTCTTAGTTTTCATGGCATTGTCGTACTGGCCTAATGCCCAGTGCTTGGTCACAGTGAGGAAAACTGTGGTGACTTCTTACCTTCTTATAGCATAAAATTTCTCTGCATGCAGAATTTTCTCCCTCTACATAGACTTTCTGTTGCATAGAGAGGGAGGCACCTGATTAACACCAGTGACTCAGGAATATTTTCACACAGTCCTACAAGTTTTCATCCTCATCTACAGCTGCAAAGTAGGAAAAAGTCCTTTCTTTTTTTGCCATACCTCCTCCTAAGGAAACCGATGGGTCCAGAGAATGCGAGCTTGGTGGTGTAGTCAAATGTGATCTTGATGTGCACACAGCTACTTTCAGCTGAGATTTGGCCTTGTCTTCTGTTCTAGAAAAACATTCTGTAGTTGGCTTTGTATTAGGGGCTCTGTGGGACTGGAGGGTGTTGGAAGGGGACTGTAACCTGGAGCCACTGAGTGGCAGACACTGTATGGATAGCTCCTTTCTGCTTTGCATTTGCTCTGTATTACGACGATCATGATTCTTTCTCCAAGAGTTTGCTGTCACTGTCTCTGTGTACTCAAATTATGGGTGATTTAAACAGCTTCTTTAGTGCCCACTACTGACAGGACAGCTGAGTCAGTCACAGCTTGTGAAGGCGATGCAGAGCTCAGATACAGAGCATGCAGTGCGTGCACTGGAGATGTCTTGCCTTTCAGGTCCTCTGTTTGCATTTCGTCCTGAAGGAGGACTAAACCTCCACCACAAATGGGAAAGGGGCATTTTGAACCACATCTTGTATAACTGATGCCAGATGATGTTGCTGGAAGATTCTGGCTGCCTTGGAGTTTGGGTGCTGAGAGAACACTACAGTGCTGTGGAGTTGTGCAATCTTCTGCCTACTTGTGGGCAGGACTCTTCATGGTTACAAGCAGTACATGGTTTATGATGTTATATATATATCATCATAGGATGATGTTATATATATATGTATAAAATCATAGAATCATAGACTAGTTTGGGTTGGAAGGGACTTTCAGAGGTCATCTAGTACAACCCTTCTGCAATAAGCAGGGACATCTTCAACTAGATATATATCATATATATGAGGGTGACATTTTCAAACCATCTGCCTGTTGCCTTGCTAATTAGAAGGAAGGGGTTTGGCCCAGAAATGTTTTCATGAACACAACTGCAGGCACCAAGCGAAAGAATTGTTCTAGAAGGATGTGTATTACTAAATGTAAAGAGCACTCTGATCATGGACAGTGCACTGTGCTCAGTACCTATTTAATCTGTGTAAATGTCTGTCCTGGGTTCAGCAGTAGCAGTCATTTTTCTCCTTAGCAGCCGGTGCAAATGCTGTGTTTTTGAGTTTTGGCTTGGGAACAGAACTGATAAGAGCAATGTTTTTAGTTACTGCTCAAATGTTTAGTCT
>JBCJKH010051631.1:25430-39404 GCA_039877255.1 Loriculus beryllinus
CGTATGGGAGATGCTCCATTCCCCTGATCATCCTCGTGGCCTCCTCTGGACTTGTTCCAACAGTTCCATTTCCTTTTTATGTTGAGGACACCGGAACTGCACACAATGCTCCAGGTGAGGTCTCTCGAGAGCATAGATGTAGAGGTATATTACCTTCCTCGTTGGTGTATTTGCCCAATGCTGAAAGATGTGTGTAACTAGTTTGCATAAATATTCACTGAATTTTTGAAAGGAAGAGTATTTATAGCTGTTAAAATATCTAACTGCCACCCATCTCCCTCTACTAAAACACTTGGTATTTTCATCAGCAGAGGGGTGAGACGGTGCTTGAACACAAACTCTTACTTAACCTTTCCATTTCAGTCTGTCTGCTTCTGCTCTGACCATACCTGGTACCAGATCTTAAGAGGGATATAGGAAATGCTTTCCATGTATGAAGACTCCATCTTTTATGCTATATCTCCACACAGTGTTGGTATCTGTAAAGGCAGTTGTTAGGAACCTAGGACTGGGAGAGATGCTGTGGATCATTAAACATGGTCCTGACATTTTGGGCAATTCCCTGCAGTGGATTTTCAGTTCAAAACATTTTCCTGCCCTTCAGCACATTACAAACCACCTCCCAGTTGAAGCAGGCCTGTGCCGCAGACGGGAACCCCCTCGTGTATGCAGCATGTACTCCTCTGTGCTCACCTGTGTCAGAGCTGGAGCCTGATGCACTCTCTGTGTCCTTCCCGCTGCAGCCCGCTGGAGGGTTCCCCAGGTCCCCGCTCCGCAGCAATGCCTGCGTTACCATGATCTTCCTGGGAAAAAGCCTGCATTTATCTCACGATGATGATGATTGCAGGGATGAAATCAAAGTCTATCAGCAGCATTGTGGAGGAGAGAACCTCTGTGTCTACAAAGGCAGGCTGATGGCAGGAGGTAAGGATGGGCAATCAGACTGCTCATATGGATGCTGGCAACATCCTTTTTGGGGGCTAGAATATTGATGTGGTATCAAACTGAGTTCAGCTGAGCTCAGTCAATATCTGTGCTTCCGGGGGTTTTTGTGCCATCTGCCTTCACACTACATCTGGATCTACTGTTTCAGGATTGAAACAGGCTACTTTTTCAGATTCTCATGGAAGGAATTTAGAGAACTGATTTAAAATGCTCTACCTTAGAATAATTTTGTATAAAGATGTACTGTTAATAAAGTAAATAATTGTAGCATTGAACTGTCCTTAATCAGGGGTTTTCTGTTTCTAACTATAAAACATCCATGGATGTTGCTTATTATTACACAAAGAAAAGTACATAGTAGGAGCCCAATTCCCATCTTTTCTATGTGAGTTCCATCACACCAGTAGAAGGTGAATTGTGTTCTGGGAAACTGGGAAGACGAAATGGCTGGGAGATTTTCACTGATTCCACAGGCTGTACCCCTCATTCCAGCTACAGAACCTGCTGAGTCTGTGTTTGCACTTTCATTGGGTGTGGAAGATGGTGCATAGACGGGGCACCTCTGATATAGAGACAGGAGAGAGAGCTAGTGGGAAGGGTCCCTGCCCATGGCAGGGGGTTGATGATGACCTTTAAGGTCCCTTCCAATCCAAACCATTCCGTGAGTTTATGGTTCTTTGAGGCCTGAACAATCTGTGCACAATGTGCACCCTCCTAACTCAAGAGTTCACTTTTTTGAGGTGGGAGCTCTGGTATCTGTTCCACTGTAGCAGTGAGTGGCCAAACTGGAGATGTATTTGCTTGTCCCAAGTGTGTCCAGCTTGGTTCTCTGGGTTCGAAAGAGACAAGGATGTTGTGTAAGGAGGAGGCAGAGTTTTATCATCTACTTAATGCAGCTGAGAACAGTGTACCTGACCTTAGAGGGCTGGGTACTTTAGTGGTGGTGCAGGTGAGATACAACCATTGCAGTGTTGACAGTATGATCGAATCCCAGACTGGTTTGTGTTGGAAGGGTCCTTAAAGTTCATTCAGCTCCAACCCCTGCCACAGGCAGAGACACCTTCCACTAGAGCAGCTTGCTCCAAGCCCTGTCCAAGTAAGTCCCAGTATACACAACCTTTTTTTCTGAACCCTTTCTGTGATTACAGAGACTTTTCAGTTCATCTCAAAGAGGCACCGTGGTTTCCCGTTCAGCCTCACCTTTTTTCTCAATGGGATACAAGTGGACAGGTTGAGCTGCTGCTGTGAGTACAAGCATCAGAAACGTTCCAGGCTGGGAGGCAGACATGGATCCTTCGCGATTCTCCATGTGGAGGGAGCATCTCCTTGCTACAGGTATGGAGATGAATGCACTTTGCTCACAAGGACTCAGCAGCCCAGGTTATAGAGAATTTATCACTTGTTTCCTCTTTTTTTTTCCATCTGGCACCTCATTGCTCTGTAGAACCTGTCTCTTTCTCAGTGCTCCTTGAAAGCACAATGGAGCTTATCCCTCAGGGCCTCACAGCCCAGGGTGCCATCAAAGACGGCTGCCTCTGTGCAGTCACCCAGTAGAGCAGCAGAAGAGTGGGCAGGGGCTGCACTGGGTCTGTCAGCTTGCACAGCCTCAAGCCTTCTGTTTGTGCCATATTATTTTTTAGTCCAGCCTAACACTGAACATGATTTGTGTAAATGTATTACTTAGTATGTTCAAAGCAGTGAAAACAGCCTGAGTTCAGAACAGACATGGTAGCTCCAGAGCTCAGGAAATGCCCAAATCTCTGTTTCTGTCTGATTTCTGGAAAGATTTGAGGTGAATTTTCTGAATTAATGTAGTCTCCAGAAACTGGATAATATCCTTCTGAGTTGCCCCCATTTCCTGTCCCACTTTCCCTCTTATTCTTAGTGATATCTCTGTTTTCCTGTCTCTTGTCTTGTCCAGCCAACCCTATCTGGTGACTAAAACCTACCTCCATTAACCAGACTCTCCCTGTGCATGACAACTATTTTCACATCTTCAGATCAAATGCACTTATATTTGTTTCTGCTTCAAATATGACACCACATCCACACATTAGATACTCACTCTGATTCTCAGCAAAGATCCCAGCTGATCTGCCCTGTTGGGTTCAGGCTTTGGTTCTCAAAGATGTGATGCCGCAGTGATTTCTACACTGATGCTGTGGTCCTTGCACTGAGAGTTCTCTACTGGCCTAGGTCCAGCAGAACTCCATCAGTATCTTTGAGGTCCCCAGACAAAATACCAGGAATGAATAACTACATGGTAGGACTCTCCAGAAATTGTGAGGTTTACATTTTATGCCCTCACTCAGAACTAAAACATTTCTGGACTGGATGACTGTGGGGTGTTTCACAGTAGTTCATAAACAACTGGAATGTAAGCAGAGTTGCAATCAGGGAAAGGAAAGGAAAAAGGCTTTAAGACACAATTGTCTGTGAGGAAAATATGGTTTTCCAGAGACACTTGTGATTAGCTACAATGAAAGTTCCAGTTTCAGCTTCATCCTCTGCTGATGTGAGTCTCTGTACTACATACAGCATGATGTCCTGGCACCTATGGGTGCTGTAGGGTGGCTCTTGGTGTCTGCAGTTGACATTAATCAGGATTAGGGACTCTGATCTCTTGTATGAGCCTTCTAACTATAAGACAGAAAGGCTGTCACTCCATTTTATACAGGAGGAGTGGTCTCAACAGGTCATCCAAAATGCTTCATTTTCCAGCTATTTGGGTTGCGGTTCGGTGAGCAAAACAGAACAGAAACTGCAAATAACTCAATTTCAATCTCCCTCTTCCCCCACAGGCATTAGACCCAGAAGACAAATAAAAAAACCCAAACACAGTCTTATCCACAAAACCTGAGTTCCTGCTTTTTGGGTATTACAGCAGGATCTAGGTCCAGCACATGTCTGACTCCGAGCTTGTCTGCCTTTCCCAGTGGTTATATCTTTATACTTGGTGTAGCTTGAAATCAATGGACACTTTAATCTGTTTATACTTCAGTTGTCTTCTCCTTCAAGAAGGGCTGCAGCTGTGTTAGTGGAGCTCCTGAGGGTCTCAGAGTGCTTCTCCAAGTGGGTCATTATCCCTGCTGTGTAAGGGGCAGTGCAGAGGCACAGAGGCACCAGGTTTCATTGTTGGTAGTGGCTGAACAGTTCACTGCATCTGCTGCCCTTCCATCCTTTACAGAAAGAAAAGCGTGATACTTGTTTTTTTATAGGTGCATTATTGCAATGGGTTTGGACAAAGAGCCATCCTCCCCCAACAGGAAGGTAAAGGAGGACCATGAGGAAAAGTATGTGGGTTTCTGGGGAGATGGAGCCTGTAGTGAGCCAAGCAAAAGCCGTGTTGAGCAGAAATCCAGAAGAAATTCAGTGTTAGTCATCCTGCCAAGTCATGAAGCAACCGTGGAAACTGCTGGGGGTGAAATGAAGACCAAATGGAAGTATGGAAAAGAAGAAATGAGAAAGCCAGCTGATCATGAGAGTGAAGACGGTCAGGAAGACACCATTAAAAATGGTACAGTATTCCAAAACACAAGCAAGGGGTGACAAATGGGAGAGAGTGACTCTGGAGAAGGCATGGGACTGTGCGCCTCCAACTTTGCCTGAGGCATCCTCTCTTAGGACGCCTCATGTGTGAGAAATGGGGTGATGCCCATGTCCAGGCAATGAAACTTGTGGGTTTCCTTTGGGCCAAACACCAGGATGAGAGGGTTTTGCAGAGCCAGGAAGGTGGGTAAAGAGGGTCTGAGGCGTTGAAACAGGAGCCTGAGGTGTGAGAAAGCAGAAGGCACGTGGGGCACAGTGAGGGAGGAGATGGCAGCTGGTGGAGGACATGTGGAGCGGAAGGGAGGGCTGGGGCTGGATGTGGGCACGGCGACAGCGGGGCTGGGTGAGCTCTGAAGGAGGATGGGACATCAGTGAACGAGAGGAGACGGCGGCCACGGGCTCAGGAAGCGGAAGAGCCTCGTGCTGCAGGTGCGGATGGCCCGTGGAGGGAGGAGGCCGAGTGCTGGGGCAGAGCAGCAGCGTCAGCGCGATGGAGCTCCCGCTGGAACACTTCGGTCTCCCTCCTGGCCATGGGCAGGGGGCAGCGCCTTGTTCACCAGGGCTCCTTCAGCCCTTTCTCTCCCGAACTGCCCCAGGCACCACGGGCACTGCCCCAGCTTCCAGCAGCTCGTGCCTGTGCCCTAGCTCTGCAGCTCACCTCTCGCCTTCCCTGCTCCCCTCGCAGTGCTGCTGTGCAGCGTCCCCGTTATTCCCTGCGGGTGTGTGTCATTAATCGAGCCTTTCTCCCTCAGGAGGTGGGCGTCTTTCTCACAGTTACCTGCAGAGGTCTCGCTCCCAACAGGGCAGCTGGAATCGCAATTAATTTTTGCTGCAGAGAATAAATGTTATTCCCGTAATTCTCGTTGCCTGGATAATGGTTTATTTGGCTGATTGGTTCTGCATCAGATACTCTTCATCTCTGTCCTCGGCATTCTTTCACTCCAGTCTTGAAAAGCTGCGATGGACCAAGAGCAGTGAGCAATAAGCGCTGCACAGTGAGGCTGTGTGGGCAGAGGGGCAGCCGGTGGCAGCACTGCAGCACTGCGCTGTTGGGATCCCTGCTGCTTGCAATGAGCTGATGGCGGCAGTGGCGATCCTGGGTTTCAATGGCATCAAATTTCTCTGTGCATTCTAACAGCACAGCCTGGCCTGGGAGAGGAAGGGCTCTCTAGTGCAGGTGCATGGACAGCCCTTGTCTGTAGACCTGAGCGAAGGAAAAGTGTCTATCAGATGTCACACCTTGCCAGGCCAGTAGTAGCCTAGGATGAAACCCAGACTTGTGATGTAAAACTGCCCTAAGCTTCATCTGTACTTTACCTGGGACCCGAAGAGTGTGTTGGAACGGTGTGATACAGGCTGTTCCTCTGCAGCACCCTTTGGCTGGATTTAAGGATTTTATTTAGTTTGTAGGTCTCTTCTTTGCTAATTAACCATATGAATCCATTATCATCTTCCTGGACAGCTTTCTCTAGTGCTTGTATTCTTTTTCCATCACAAGTTTCTCTTCTGTAATGAGACTGTCTTGCATTTTATTTCTGAGTTTGCCCAGCACTTAATTTTCCCAGCCCTCCCAGTGACTAATGAGTGTGTTTGTTTTGGGTTTAATGTACTAATCATACTTGGTGCATCATTCAGTAGCTTTACTGCACTTTTGCTGCTCTACCTTTGAAGAACATGATGCTTTTTTATGATAACGTGCTCTTACGATTCCTATCTGTGGTCTTAGATTTTCTCATGGCTTTAAAAGGACTGAGCAAATGGAAAGGCAAGGGGGCATTAATGAAGTTCTATCTTCTTGGAAAGAACTTTATTAGTTGTGAATTTCTTTTCCTGTCTCACACTATGATTCTTCTATTTTAGAGTATGATGAAGATTTTGAAGCAGATGAAGAAGCTAATGAAGAGGGACAGACCAATGATCAAATGAATGGGATGTCAAAGTCACCCTCAGATGATAAAAACCATAATTTAGACTATGAAAATGAGAACAAAACCTCATCACAGAAAGCGCTGCAGGCCTCTGACAGCGAGGAGGATGAAAGTGATGACTATTCCGACAGCAGCTCTGAGGATGATGAACAAGGTTAGTGTTTTTCATAATGAGGCTTGGAGAAGCCGACCTGATGTATATACAGTACATCTGTGGATGGGAAAACCCATGCAATTCCTATGGAATTGGTAAAAGATAACTATTTTATCTCTTACTAATTCTACCTTCTGTCACTGACATGCAGCCAAACCCAGCAGGCTTTGCTGAACTAGTTAGAAATGGAGATGGAGCCAATGAGCAAACTAGTTCTTGAGCAAGTGAGCACTGTTTCTCAAGGTGACTGGAAGCACTACTTTCACATTTGTGTTTGTGGGTGAGTTAAGCAGAGGTGATCCAGCTGCTTGTGACAAGGTTGCAGCTGCAAGAAAGATCCAGGCTTTTTACAGGAAGTACAAAATCCACCAGAGACCGAAATCAGGTTTGAAAGATCCTGGTTTATAAAATCGTTGCTGTGGTCCCAGAGAGTCTTGGTTTTTGTTCTCTCTGATAATCAGACACTGGTCGCTTGTGAGCTATGAACAGTCAGTGAGGTCTCTGCTTCCACTGTTGCTTTTGGAGAAAGGGAGCAGAAGAGCTGCCATTACCTCATTATCCTTGCTGTTTGCTGAAGCTATAGGAAGAGACAGGTAATGCTCTGACTTGGCATTTGGTATTTTGTGTAAGGAGCAGTTACCAAATAAGGGTGGGGAGCCAGGGAAGCTTTTAGAAGTCTAAACATGCCAGTACAATAAGTAATGGGAGAGGCATGGATTAGGAGCTAGGGATACTGATGGAAGAGCTTTTATGTTGTGAGTGGATCTGTTCTGGGCATGGAGCTGCGTGACTGCTCCCCATGGGTGTAAAACACTGTCAACAACAGGAGCAGTGCTTCCAACATTTATCTTCTTAGGAAAGGAAGCCTGAAATCCTTATTTATTACTGGTAAAAGGTAGACTGTAACACCAGATAGGGATGGTTTAAGGTCACTGCTAGCTTTGGGTGACATTTCAGATCATTAGAGCTTTGGATTTCTAGGGACTTTGCATTTAACTTTGAAGGTCAGGATGATCTTTTGTTCTGGATGAAGTGATTCATGTTCCAAGAGGTTTCTGTGCTCAGGGTGGTAGAAGTATTCAGAAACCAGTGGGTATCTACTCCTTAGTGCTTGCACAGAATGTGTTACAGCCAGTAAACAATGGAACACAAACTGGTGTATCTTTCTGAATAGTGTAGAACAGCTTCATCATCTCTGCTAGGTCTATTTGCTGTTACCTGGTGGCAAAAAGTCTTCATGTCCTTTTTATGTTGAGGACACCACAACTGCACACAATGCTCCAGGTGAGGTCTCACGAGAGCAGAGTAGAGGGGCAGGATCATTTATCTACCAACAGCCCTAATTTCATTTCACAGGTGTTCATGGTCCTCATGCAAGCATCTGGAGAAGGAAACCCTTGTTGGCAGGAGCACTGATGGCAGAAAAAGCACCACAACCACTCCCATAAAAGCATTCCTTTAGCTCAGAGACCACAACTTGAGTATAATGCTCCTGAGACATCTGGAGGCTTTGAGGAGAACAGTTTCACTCCATGCTATCAGATACCTTAGCAGATGACTATGACTCTCTTACTGTCTTCTCTCCCATCCTTTCCTCTCCTTGACAGCACACACCATTAAGAGGATTGCTGTGTCTGCATATTGTTGTCTTTCTTGCCTTTCAGCCTTGTTGAAGCGCTGTCAGGATGACACACAACTCACTCATTCCAGCCCAAGACTTGGTTTCGGAGTATTTAAGGACTTGACTGGCTCCTCAGCAACACTGAGCTGTGGAGCTGCTTGCCAAAGGCTGCTGTAGGTGCTAAAAATGTATGTGCTTCATCAAGAGAGAGGAGAAATGTATGGGAAAACCCAGTCTATAAGGAGCCATTAAATCGGACTGAGTGCTCAGGAGGCCGCCAGCCTCAAACTGTTGGAAAACTGGAAGCTCTACCACCATTCATACAACTCTTCTGGCCAAAATCAGACATTTAGGTAAGAATCAGATTTTTGCTGTCTATCTGCAGTTTATTCATCATTTCCCATTCACTGTAAGTGGCTAAATACCAAGAAAAATCCAGGTATAGCCCTCCTAAAGCCATTTGTGAGCCTGCAATATACATTTATGTGTGATCCCTGGTAGGATGAAAGGCAGGAGTTGGGAAACACACAAACATTTCCATTAGCAACAGGAGAAGTTCTACATTTGTTAACCAGGACAAAAGCGGGGCCATAGATGGCCCATAGATTTGGAAAAATCTCAGCTTTACATTAAACCTGCTTGCAGCTTGCAAGGAGTTACAAAGCTGAGTTACTCAGTGCACTTGTAGTGCAAGCATGCATTAGCACTGGCATTTTAAACAATACAATGCCCAGATCTTGGGGGGTTTTAACACAGAAAGTCCAAGTGCTGAATTTCTTTGCAGCAGGTGATTGTCTGCATTGGGAAAACGGCTGGTGGTAAAGACAAGGAGGACAATGACACAAGGGAGTCATCACAGGGTGGCTTCAGCTACTGCTGATGTGCTCAGGGTCAGACTCCAGCAGCAAATAACACAATGGAAATAGGGAGCTCAGACCAAGGACCCCTCCACACACTGAGTCTTCCCATGAAAACAGAAGGGAAATTACACTGGCACTGTCAGCCCATGCTGATGGCTCTTGCTCACCTCATTCACTCATTGCTACTTCATTTTAGGATGTATGGGACAGAGGCTTCCTTTGGGGGGTGGGCCAGGGGGTGAATATCCTTATTCCAAGCTTCAAAGTGATGGTTTCTCTTAGGTGGATGTGTAAGTGAGGTCTGGTGACAAAGGTTAAGAAGATACAGATGAACAGAAGGTTAGCCAGAAACCCACCACATCCCCATTAAAGTGGTTCTATCTTCTTACAGATTTGGGCAGCATATTTTTATCTAATACTAGTAGGAAAAATTACATTATTAGAGCTTTGTTGTTCTGGCTGCTATATAAAGTATTAAAATATGATGTCTCTCTCAGCTCGCAGCATCTCCTGACTTACAGGCCCTGCATCACACCCAGCTGATGCAGTATGGGTTATAACTGCTCATCCTTTCCAAAGTAATACCAAAGCAGTCTTCTTCAAGGCTGCATCTGCTCTCTCCCACGATGCTGCTTTCAATCCATGTGGTGCTCTGCAGTTTTGGAAGAATGGCTTGGACATGATTCAAGGGGAGAGTCACCCAGTTGCATCGGCATGGGAATAGCTGCAACAGATCATCGTGGATGCAGGCTGTAAATTCAGCAGTACAGGAGCCAGAAGTCTGGTCCTCAGTGACTTTACAAGCAAGGCAGGGAGCAAGGCTGGGTATGATGCCCTCATCCTTCTCCTTGTGATCCATACACACCATGAAAGGCAGCAAACCCCATTTCAGTGTCTCCTACAACACTAACTGAATCTTGTGGAATGCATTGCTGCGATGCCTACAAGACACCAAGCAATAGAAAAGCTTCATGAACGTCAGGGCCTCGAGCAGCCTGGTGTCCCTGCCCATGGCAGGAGGTTGGAACTGGGTGAATTTAAGGTCCTTTCCAACCCAAACTGTTCTGTGATTCTATCCAAATGAAGCTTGACTCAGCAGAAAGGATTCAAAGCAATCTCCCTCTCCTGGCAGTGCCTCCAGCACTGCTGTATGGGTTCAGTGGGAGCTGCTCCACACTACGGGATGCTCTCAAACAGCCCTGAGTGAAGGGCAGTTTCCCCCCAATGGCTCCCCCCAGACCCAGCTCAGGTTTCCAACACCATTGAGAGCAGGAAGGAGTTTATCACCAGGTACATTCCCTCAGCACCACTGCAGGAGCTGCTCTGTGCCACGTGGCTTTAGGATAATTCTGTCTTGTGGCTCCCGGGCTGGGAGTTTGGTGTGGATGGGCTTCAGTTTAAACACCTTCCAAAATCTGTTGGGATGGACAACAAATGCTGGGAGTGAATGTGGGCAGAACCAGAGCCTGCCTGCATCCAACCCCTCAAATTTTTCCATGTAAACTCTTCCTTGGAAAAGGAAATGGAGTGTTTGGGGGTTTTATCCCATCAAAGCATGGTCTGGGGAAGGGAATAAACTTCACAAGTTTCCTGCATGGCAAAGCCCCCATTTCAGAGGAAAGGGAAAGGCACCTCTCTGCTTCCCAGCCAGGATTCAGGGGTGTAAATGCTGTCATTTCCCATCCTCTTCTGGTTACTGAAGACAAGAACATACCCAAGAGAAAGAAATCTATACGTTGCTTACAGTGCCAGTCAAAACAGGGCCTCATATGCTATGGTAACGTAAACTACTGTAAGACTTCATGAAATGCTATTTCTAATTCAATATGAAGAATAAAAAGTAATATTTAGTGCATTTTCATATTGAGAGCTTCCCATGGCTGCTTTATCCACCCTGAGGAAGCAGCTATAATCCAATTTTCACGGTGGATGGAAACGACAGTATCTCGATCCAGTACAGGCACAGCTGGGATTTCCACACCATGATCCTCCCAAATCCACACCCAGCAAAGATCAGACCCACATGAGAAGCTTCGCAATGGTTTCAGATATCTCTGCATCTCCAGAGCATCCCATGGGAGGAGCAGCCACCCCTTTGGGCCTGGATGTTCATTATAGATCATAGAATCATGGAATGGTTTGGGTTGGAAGGGACCTTTAAAGATGATCTAGTCCAAACCCCCTGCAATGACCAGGGACATCTTCATCTCGATCTTTAACTAGATGCTTGCATTATATCCTTTGCTATATCCCATACATACCCCATGGCAGGGGTTTGGACTAGATGATCTTTAAGGTCCATTCCAACCTAAACCATTCCATGATTCTATCCCTCATGTGCTGCTGATGCTAACTGCCTTTGCAAAGGGAACTTCAGCCACCTGAGCAGAGCTGGAGGTGAGATAAAACACAACCCTGCGAGTCAGCACTGAGCAATACCCCAATTTTGACCCCCAAACCTGTGTGGCACATCTGGGTACCCAACTCTCCATCCCTACGGCCCAGCTCTGCCCTTTCGCACACAGCCCCAGGGCTGCCAACCACATTTTTACAGTGAAGCGGGATGGATTTTAGCAAATCCTGCCCCAAAATCCCGCTCTGGGAACTCGCGGCTGCGGGTGCAGCGGGAGGCCCCGGGATTAATCCGCAGTGGATTAGTCGGGTCAGCAATTAAACGCTGGCGCTTAACGCTGCCGGCTGCCCGCAGGGAAAACCTGGCGCTCAAGGACAAAATGCGGTTCCTCTTTAAAGGCTGCAGCCACTCCAAAATGCTGCATCTATCTGCTGGGAGCGTTTCTGGGACCATAAACAAGCCGGCTGTGTGACAGGCAGCTAAATATAGTGCAGCCCGGGTTGCCTTCCTGCTGCCTGTGCCATCTGAATTCCTTGGTACGCTGAGTTTTCATCTATATCTCGTTCTCGGAGAGGGCTATGACTAAGAGAAATCCACAGCTGAAGGGATAGCAGAAGATGGAGGCTCTGCTCCAGATGCAGAAGGTGAATAAAGTCCGTACCTTGCAGACCTGAGGGCCTGTCCAAGATACTCCTCGCCCTTCTCCTCCTCCTCCTCCCTCTCCTCTCCTTGGCAGTACCCAAAATAAGACTATAGTAATGACAGCCACAAATACATCAGTGAGATATTAAATATGTTCTGATTTAAAGTCACAGAGCTCCCGAGGTGATGCTGAGGGGGATAAACACCTACCTGGAGCAGCAGTGCCATAGGAAGCAGCCCCATCCCTGCTGTCCCCCCACTGCGGACACCCAGCTGGAGCTCTCTCAGAAAGACCAAAGCAAAAGCAATGATGTATGCACACAGCTGTGTATTTTTACTCTTTCTGTGGCCCAAAGTAGTGTTTTTAAAGGGAATGCAGCTCTGTGTTTGTGTCAGCATTAAAAAATGGGGGGGTTGAAGGTCAGCTCCACAGTGGATGTGCTGTGAGAGGCTGGACATCAGTATTTCATACAGCATTTATATACCCCCTTATTACCCCTCCGGTAGGAAGTACAGCTATGTTCAGATACAGGTTACAACTATTATTTAAAGCCAGAAAATCACTTCAATTTGATTCATTGACAGCAATACTCCCAAATGGCTTTCACCACCCGAAAATGCACAGACAACTCTTTTGGGGTGGCAAGAAGAGATGCTCATTTTGGCATGGAATCATGGGGTTACCCGGAGCAGGAGGGAGGTTATTCAACACTCCGTGCCCAGGTACAGCTTGCCGAATTCCAGCCCCTCTGCTTGCCCACCACACAGGGCTATGCGCTGCCCTGCCGAGAGAAGCAGTTTTCAGCGCAAACCCTCAAGCCCATTACACAACAGGGCTCTAAAGCAGGATTTTTCCCGAGCTGCAGGATCCCAGCGTGCGTTCCCGATGATTACTCAGCACAAATGTGCCGTAAACAAGGTCCCCCGGTTGATGGTGCCCCCGCCGCCGTCTCGCTGCTCTTCCATCGCATCCCGCTCATGGCTAAGCTTTCCTTACCTCCCTTTTCAGCTGCGTGCATCCTCGGCTCCCGGCTCCTGCGGCGGGATCCCGGCTGCGCTCCCGCACGCCGCCTCCCCGCTCCTCATCCGGCGGCAGCCCCGGGTCACGGGGCGATGACAGCGACGGTGGCCATGGGCTGGGGCGCTGCTGCCTGGGAACTGCGCGCTGCTCCGGGCCCTGCCCGGTTATATTTGGGATTACAGAGACTCAGGGAAGGATGAGGATGGAGGCAGACATATCACATCGTCTAAAATGCGGCATGGAGTGGGATCTGGAGTCTGCAGGTCTGAGCCATCGAGTGCGAAACGAACCCATCTTCTATATTTATTCCTTTTTTTTCCCTTAGGTTTTTGCTTTTTGGGGAAGGTGAAATCCTTTGGAGGGAGTCAGTGGGGATGTGGCATGTCACAGAGCAGGGAATGGGGCAATGTGCTGCTTGAGGCGCTTCCCTGGATCCCCGTTATTAGCTGACACTATCAAGATGATATTAACTGCCCCCAAACCTTTATCACAGCAGATAACTATAATACCAATATGTTATACTATCAACTATTATAGTATATATTATAATATAATATATAGTATATATACAGATTATAATATAAATATTACATACAATAACTACAGATGTGATGGGGTTACAAACTCGCAGTTCCATTTCTTCCAAGCAGTCATCAGTAATTCCAGCTATCCTCCTTGGGTATTCCTTATCCCCACTGTATCTGAGCATCCCAGAAGCTTTAATCACCTGCACAACACCCAGGGGAAGCAGAGCAGTGTAGAGACTGATGGGGATACAACAGAGAAGCTCAAGGTACAGATCCCCAGGGACAGGTATGCAAAAGAAAGAGGGTGCTGAGGCGCTGGCACAGGGTGCCCAGAGAAGCTGTGGCTGCCCCATCCCTGGCAGTGTTCAAGGCCA
>JBCJKH010051633.1:0-11708 GCA_039877255.1 Loriculus beryllinus
TTCTCCAGTCTCTATCCTTCCCCAGTCCCTGCTACACCAGTGCAAGAGAGAATGGAGTGATTTTTCTGTGATTACTGCAGGCCTAGGTCTTGGGATAATTGTGGCTGCTACCACCACCAGGCCCTTCTTCACTTCCATGGAATTATGACATGTAATAAAACTCTGACAACTGAGCCCAAGAGAATATGAATTGATTCATTTTCATTATCTCACACTTCTGCAAGATGGTTTTCTAAACTAAATCTGTAATACGACTTTAATTTGAAATTTCTAACAGGATCCAGAGAAGGTGTTAATTTGTTGACATCTTCTCTGAATTATTTTTGCTTATCCTCTGTTAGTCTCCATCAAAGAATGTAGTATCCATGTTGTAACACACAGCTGATGTGAGGAACTTTAATCAAAGGCTCTTTCAAGAATCTGTACTTTGTGTTTTAGAAGTGCACAAGTTGTTTAAATGAGTAGAGAATATAAATTATGTATCATTTTCCCAAGGGATTTTTTTTTTTTTGGAAAATTAAAAAAACCCACTCCATACTCTTGAGGTTTCAGAGTTTTTTTCTGTTTGCCTTCATCAGTTTAAAACTTCATGTTGCGACTCCTTTGTATTTCATTTCATCCTGATCCCTCCATGTTTAGTGTCTTACATAGACTTAAGTACTAGGCTGTGCATTCATTTTACAAGGTAATTGAAAAAGGGTTAAATAAGACACTTCTAATATTCAGACTTGCTTCTTTTTGCTTGTCTGCTCACCAGGCACTTCTCACTGTCTCAACTAACCTTTGGCCTTGGTCTAGTTGCCCTTCTAGACATCCTGTATAAAATAAAATTCTTAGTGGTTTTGAGTAATCATGCAAATATCTGAGTTTCAGTAGCATTATCTCACCAGAAATTTTGCTTATTCTGTGTATTTTATCTCATTTTATTCCTTCTCTTTATTTATAAAGGCTGAAAGTTATGGTTTGTCTGTGATAACACATGGTCTTATGCTGTGATGACAGTGTATCTCTGTTACACATGTCCCACTGGTTGAAAGGATGGCTTGTATTATTTTTTTAAAGAGTGAAGGAGTTGTATGTTTATTACCCAATTGAGGAAAATTCATTACTTGGTACTTTTCCATATGACCTTAAATAACATTTTTCTCTTGTGGAATTGTACTTCATGTGCTTCCTTGTCACTGTGTATTTATTAGGCATAAACCAGGAAGTAAACATCTGGTCTTAATTATATACTCCTTGTATTTCACAGGGAACACAACAATTTACATTCATCCCTAACAAGGAAACAGAATTATCACACTAAGCCAGAAAGAGGCAGGGTTTGGTGCCCTTATATCCTTGCAGAGACTTGGAGACAGAGAAGTCTTGAGCATGAGCTGTGAGAAAAATGTGGAACCCGAGCCACACTGCTGGTTTTATACCTTCTTGTCACTTTTTAGCTCTGTGTCTCTGATGAGTGCAGCTTTAGTTTTGACCATCCAGGCAACGTGTTTTCAGTTTTCTGTTGGAAAAAGAAACCCAGCAGCATGTGATGGTCTATGTTTTGCTAAAATTATTTGTTAATTTTAATGTGAAGTCTGGAAACAACCTCAGTCTGTCTGAGCGGGTTCTTCGATCTTTTGACACTTTCTTCCAGCAACCCTTTGGACTATAAATAATGAGACATAGTGGTCAGGAGTCCAAAGTTGCATTTCAAATTAATGGCTTAAAATCACACGTAATAAGCAGCCTATTGAGCTTGTCAGTATTTGCATATCTAGAAGAATAAATTGAGACACAGGATTGTCTATATAATTGTATATCCTTCAGGAAAACGGCTGAGAGAGACAGAGAGCAATGTAACTATGATATAGCTGTTTCTAGTCATTGTTGTTAAATCCTTTTATTGGAGAGGATAGCAGAGGACAGGCAATTCTTTTTATGTGACATCAGTGCGATGGTGATTGTCTCTTAATGTGCTCTTTCACTCAGTGTGGTCTCTATTGCTGGCCTAGGTGACAATATTTAATAGCTCATGCTTCATTTGAAGCCAGGCTTCAGACCTTTTCTTAGACTTCTCAATGTCTAAAGTCACCTTTGTGTATATCTTCACACACTTTCTATGAAGCCTTGGGGGATCACTATCTTTGCCCCTTTAACAATTTAATAATCTCATTTTTGAAAGTGCCTAGGCCAGGAACATGCAGACCTGATTTATGCTAATAGCATTAATATCTTTCTTCAGGGGGATCTCAGCTGTAGCTTTGGAACTCGCAGTTTGTACTTCACCTGAGGTCAGACAGGCTGGTTTTGTGATGTGGACTTAGAAAAACTCATCTATAATCAGACTCAGCACTTTTCTTGGTTGCGCTTCTGTCAAACGCTCCAGTGTGTGTGCCTGCAACCAAGAATCCTGTGCTTGTAGATGAGGGAAAATAATCTTCTCAGCAGGTTATTTGCCAGATCCTCTAGCAATGGTAATAAGTTGTCTACCCTCAGTTTGAGCTGACTCTAGGATCCTGAAGTACTTAAGAAAAATGTTAAACCTTTGACTGAGGTGAAAAATTCCTTTTCTGTGTGAGCATACTGCTATTAGGTTTTTGCAGACGTAATGGTCTCTAGAGTTAAAAGAACTGACTAGTCTGTCTGAAAAACTATCTATGGCAAACTTGGTTTACTCTCTGTTATTTTGAGTCCCAGACTCAAAATCAGTTTGAGTTTGGCATGGTTGACAAGTCAAAATAGATTTGCAAGGTCAAAACTGGGTCCAGACAGAGTGGAACTGTTCTTAGAGGTGTTGGTTTGAGGAGCCTGTATTCTGTAAGACACACCATCTGGTTTTCAGCTGGGCTAACTTGTACTTACACGTGCAATACAGCTCTCTTACCAGAAACCAGAAATGTCTGGATCAAACTGCGATCCAGAGTTAAATTCCATCTCCATTGTAACCTCTCAGAAGTGATATTAAATATCTTTTTGAAGTTGATTAATTCAAGAAATCCTTATTCTGTCTTTCTTTGTGTTGGAGGAATATATACATGGTATCAGTGGATGATCTTCCTGACTCTATTAACTTCTCTCATTGTCTCATTTACTGTTTCTATTGCACGAAATCTAGTTAGTTTTATTTGCAGTGATGCCAAATTAATCAACAGTTCATTTTCCAAGATCTTAGTAACAGTGGGGTCTTTAAGTTTGGTAGCTCTTGTCATGTTCAAAGCTGCCTGAAGATTTTATACCAGTACTGTGGGTTTGCCATCCATGTCTTTTGTTACATCTAAAGAAAGTTATTTGTTCCACCAGAAAACCCACCTCAGGAAGGATGCAAAAAGCCTTTCCTGGAAGGGATGTTTAACATACAAGAATGAGGAATCAAAAACATAGGGTTGGGAAGACTTCAAGAAGTGATCTAACAATCTGCAAAGTCTCAGAAGTCATCTTCCCTGCTTATATTTTGCTTCCCTCCCTACAGATCTGCAGAGGCTGATGATGCACAAGGAAGAAAGGTGTATTGTTTCAAGGACTTCTGCCCCTTGGTGAAAAGTTTATGCAGCTAGTTGGAATCCAAGCATAAGGAAAAAGTTCTGCGTGTTCCCATCTCAAGGGAATATTTCCCTTGGGATAAAGCAATAAGCACATCTGTTGATTTTTAGCTTGTCCTTTTTTAAAATCTCTGCCTTAAAGGAAAAGGAACTTTCATAGGTTTTTCTGTGTTCTGCAATACCTCCTCTCTCCTCCTGGAAAACACTTGCATCTCCTCCTTACTTAGTTTGGTTTCTTTGCTTTTCCAGTGACTTGGCATCATCAAACAATCGATTTACTTTCCCTTGAGGCAAATGTAATCTGTAGTTCTTTCAAAATTCATGTCCCTGCAGATTTGATTAACCCTATTAAGAGAATGTGTGAGCTCCTCACTAAAATGCCCCGAGCCACAGCCACTTTATTCTGTTTGGTTAATTTTCTATTTTTATTTTACCCTAAGAATACTATTTTGGGCATTCCATTGGCTTGTACACCCAAATCCAACCTAAATTACTACATCTCAGTTCCTCTCAGGCAAATAGTCCATCTGCTACCACAGTGTTATGCGCTGCTTCTATGAAGAATCTTTCTGAGCTGCTAATGACAGTCATGGTTTTTGATGCAGCACATGCTCTTCTAGGGCATATGGAATTATGTAAGCCTTTGCCATTATTGCATTGCTTTCCAGGCATTCGCTCAAATATATGGCACAGTATGCTACCCCATGTACTGTTTTCTGCGTGGACTTTGACATTTGGTTCTATATATATCCCTGGCCACAGGCATAATTTCTTGAAATTATTTTTACTCCCTATGGAATCAAAGCACTGCCCACCTTCCATAAACTTCACTGTAGCAGGAATTTTATATAGCAGGTTCTGATTGCTTTGTCTGGGATGAATTCTGGGCCTTCTGCAGTTTCTTTTCCAGAGCTTTGTTCCCACTTCTAAGCTGGTGTCCTCCTCTCTTGGTGGATTCATTTCCTCCCACACACCTTGGGATTGCAAGACCTTGAGCTGAATTAGAACATGAACAAATTCTTCTATTCTTTTTGTTCACTGAATTTAAAACTCAACACTCATCTTTGATTTCTATGCAGAGTGAACTAATACTTACATTCCTTTAAAACAGTTTCAAATTTGGGCAGAGTTAACTGAAAACACACTGAGGACTTCAGAATCACTTACTGTGAGAAATAAAGCTACTGTTTGCCTGCCTTCCTTTCTGCCAGTCTCAATGCCTGCTGACACAAGGGCAAGTTTTGCATTCTCCATGTTTCTAGAGACTGTCACTGTGGATAAAGCATTTTCCTCCTTTATAATTCCTGCCTTTAAGAGGATTATGAGGGTCTGGGGGTTATTTTTCTTTGATTTTATCATAGACCATTCATCCATTGCTTAAAGCAGAGGAAGATGTTTGGAATTCTTCTTCTGTCCATTTTCTGACCACCACATGATCCTTCATAGTTTACTGTCTCTGGTGTAAGGACCCACTTGAAATACATGAAACAGAGATGATTGTTTGCAGCATGAGGACTGTGTAGCTGGGTCAAGGTCTGCCCATGCCTTTCTTGGGCAGTGACTGTGCTGGATAGGTACAGTGATGCAGTCTTGTAGCAGATCTGAGCCAATGGTCATAATTTTGCCAGTCACCTTTGGTATCCCAAGGCCTGAAGCTGACTCTGAGAATCAGGTGACCCAATCTCACACTTTTTACCTCTCTTTCAGTTATTGCCATAGCTAATGCCTCTCCTCCCTCCCTACCCAAACACTTCATCTTAAGCACACTGACTTCAAGGGATTCAGTGATTGTGTGAGATAGCATTTGGTTTTCCATAAGGATTCAAGTTATTGGCAAAGAGAATCGTCAGCTTCCCTAGAGAGCTTAAGCTTCATGCCTAAAATGTAGCAGCAGGGAGAAATAAAATTGTTTCTCTACATTACCTGAAAGTATTGCATTCTAGCACATTCCCAACATCATCCCCCACAGGAAAACATTGAAGCACAAAGACTGAGAAAGGTTTATGAGTATGCAAACCATTACAGCTCCTCTGTGGCTCATCTTTATTGTCCTCATCTACAGACATCAATACTTTTGTTTTATTTGCTTTAATGAAAAGAGGGCTTAGTGGGAGCCAATAAATTCCCAGATCTTATTGTTTTCATGCTACTCAGCAAATTCAGATCTGATGTTAACAATATGAAACTGGGCTGGTGCCAAGCTTGGCCTCTGGAGCTGCAAGATGTTCTGGAACTCTTTGTCCATCAGGCAGCACTGCTTCCAGACTGGTTCCATAATCTCCAGGAAAGCTGATGCTTTTGTAAGGATCTGAGTGTGTGTTCATATAAGCAACAGAAAAGGGGGATGGTAAGAGTGAAGTAAAGTAAGTAAATGATGAGGAATGGAAGAAAGAATCATAGAATCATAGAATAGTTCGGGTTGGAAAAGACCTTAGGATCATCCAGTTCCAACCCCCCTGCCATGGGCAAGGACATCTCACACTAAACCATGTTACCCAGGGCTCTGTCCAACCTGGCCTTGAACACCACCAGGGACGGAGCACTCACAGCTTCCTTGGAAGAATGGAAGAAATTATCATGAAGATCCATAAAGATCTCAAAATGCAGTGACTGCTTATGATCGTATTTGAGAGAACTGAAAAAAAAATATTAGCAAAAATGGGGAAAATTGAGGAAGTTTAAAAAGAAGAAAAGGAAAACTTGGGGAAAGAACAATCACACTTGAAATTTCTTTCACATTTATATGAATGCAAATTTCATTTTTGTAGTTCAGCCATTGATGGTGCTCCCTCTTCCAAGCAAATTTAATTTCTGAACTCTGCCCATTGATGTAAATGGTGTTATTTATTATTGGTTGGTGTTGTGTTATCTCAGTTGTTCAAAACAGTATCTTACTCTGGTAAATATTGAACAAAACCATTTAATATTCCACATGTCAATCTCCAAATCTCTGTTTCTGTTCACATATTACAGAGAAGGTTTAAGGTGACTGTCTATGGCTGCTTGTCAGTGGCAAATGCTGGGATGGTATTTTCCAGGCTGAACAGAGCTACAAAACTTCATCCCAGTGTTTCGTCCCAACTAAGTATGAAGTCTAAGGACAAATCTAATTCTAATGACCTTTTCCATCTGAAAATGAAGGCTGCATTTGCAGAATTAACTCTGGCGTAAAATGGTGAGAGCTCTTTACTGCAATATTTATGTTAACCGACTTTTGTGATGCAATTCCTAGTAAAATTTCCAGTAGCAATAAAAGCCACTGTAAAATAAGGTTGCCATTTTACAAGATGCTTTGTGAAATGCCATAAAATTACTTTTGTCGTGATCACCATATCCGCTAGAAAGATAAAGTGAAACCATTCGTCAAATATGCAGGGATTATCTTCCCATTAAACATTTAGTCTTTAAACTGATGTATGTTCTGGTCTGAATAGACTGATTCATGTGAGTAAAGTTATTTCTTTATGTTAGCCTTCAGGTCTTGGGGACAGTATTCACAAGGCCTAGCTTTTACCTAGTGTGTCTCTGGGTTGTAGGCTCTTTCTGGGGTCAACAGCATCCTTCAGAAAACAATCCACAGCAGCTAAGATAAGCTTCTGCTCAGAAGCGTCATTCAGAAGGACTTGCTCCTTTTCCCTTATGACAGAGGAAATTGAGGCTTAGCCTCAGAAGGCAAAAGTTAAACATCATGAATACCTGCCTCAATCTCATCTCTCAGTTTAAGTGTAACCTTGTATTTGATTATATGTTTTATGTGAACACAAGTCTTTCTGATGTATTTTTCTCTTTTCTCTTCTAGACACCTGTGGGCAAGATACCCTTGCAAGGTGAGAAAAGCTCAGTCCTGGAATACACCTCTGACTTCTGTAAGTGCTAAGTCGCTTTATTTACTGTTTTTATTGTTCTTTTGCTTTAGTTTTGTTTCTTATACCTCCCTACCCTAAACTGTGTTCAGCTTTCACTTTGACCAGGACTTGTTAGTATTGGGATTCATTTTAATCTGGGATATTACAACTAATACACACCAGCAGAACATGTTGTATGATCTTTCCATGTCAGTGGATCTTTTCTTTTACACTGAAACCAGTGACATTGCTGTTAAGTGCTTCAGAAAGATGAGGACACAGGGGATTGCACCAACTGCAATGTCTCCACAGTATCTGGCACCACTTTGCTCACTAGAATTCCATAGTTTTCTTGCCATGTGACATACCTACAGTGCTTCTGCTTGCAGGCATTTAGCAAACTCTTCCAAAGTTCCAGGCACTGCTTTCAGAAAATGTGGATGTTGTATAGAGGAGAGGCCAGCAGCAGAGGTGAATAAAGGGGTCAAATCAGAAGCTGTATTTGTAGTATTTTTAAAGAAGAGGAATTACGGTGTGTTGTAAAATGAACAAATATCTGGGGAACTCTGTATGAGCCAACAAGTGCTTATTGCACAGGTTAAGCTAGCTTTTTTCTGCACAATTGCCCGGCAGAGCTGACAAAGCTGAATTTGCAGTTCTGAGAAATGCAGGAAGAAATAAACTCCCTGTCTATTAAAAGGACACAGCAGTATATGGAAGATACAAAGGGATCTTAAACAAAGGTCTGTCCCACTGCATGTACCCTTTTAGTGATAGATTTTTAAATCCAGTTAAATTACAAATTTGAATTTTCCTAATCCAGCAGTGAAAGACTCTGGTACACAGTAAAGTACAGAAATGTACTTTAAATATTTGTTACTGTAAAGATTTTCTTTCCTGAATGCATGTATTAAAAAATGAAGTCAGTGGAATTGTGCTTCACAAGAGGAGGGGAAAAACCATCAATAAAAGTCCGCAGAAGATTTTCAAGGCTCTACTACAAAGGCTGCAGCCACTGCCTCAAGAACTGTGGAAGCAATCATGAAGTGATTCTCACTGCCAAGTCTAACTGAGGGATGTAAAATCCTTCACATAACAATGCTTATGTGCTATTACTACTGACCTTACACTGCTGGGTACACAGCTGCTGGCTACTGGCTATGATGGGAACAAGCTCAGTGCAGCTTTAGGGAGAACAGGAGTGGCTGACTTGATGCTTCAGGTATCTTTGTTTTGGTCAGGGGGAAAGATAAACGTGCTTCAGTTTTGTTGCCTGCAAGACTGGTGCTGAAGGCTTTTTCTGTTAACTGAAAGTCCCAGTGCGACCTATTATGACAACTGTAACATTCTTCTGCATGGGAAATTTAGCTGGAGATCTGGCCCTTCATTCTTGGGTGTGTGAAATGAATCTGCACCAGGAGGTTCTGCTTCCAGAATGAATGCAGACAGGCTACAGCATGGAGAAGCTGGCTGGGTTGTAATTACAACTTCTGACCAAATGATTTATACAGTTGAAGTGAATTATTAAGTAATATCAAAATCAATACCGTGGCACCTTTTACAGCTGCAGGCACACATAAAAAAAGTGTTTTTTAGCTCTTCAGTCATTGTTCTAACTTGGAACAAAGGTGCTTTTTATATCCAAAATATCAAATTGTTGAGTCATCCGCTACAGAGAGATCTCTAATATTATATTCTTAGATCAGAATTAGAGGCAATTTTGCACTGTCCAGAGATTAAAGAAACCAGCCAACAAGGGTGCTTCAACTCTAGTCATGGGTGATAAACAGTGCAGAGGTGAAACGTTGCAGCTGCTAAGTGATGAAGATTGCTATCGGGATTAAACAGGAAGCCTGTGTTTTACTGGATCAAGAAAGATTAGCCATGTGTTGAATATGGGATTATGAAGTAATTAAATAAATGAAGACACATTTCTGACACAAACGTGCTACGAGTAAAAACGTAATTAGTCACTTTTCATACAATGTTTCTGTAATTTATCATTCAGATCTTTGGCAAGCATATCAGCCTGCTTCACACTGAACAAAGTCTACTGAAACCACTGAAGGACTGAACCTGGTTTATTGTGCTAATAAGTGTGTTTCACAGGGATGAACTAACTGATGCTATATACATATGTAATGGGTAGAACTCCTATGGGGTTTGAGGGAAACAATGTTCTGCTGCTTTTTGCCAGCCTGGCCTGGCAATTCAGGAGTTGAATGGTCAAGGGGAGGATTCAATTGGTCTGACCTCCAGTGGGATCAAGAAAGTATCAGTGCCTCAACGCAAAAGTGGCAGCACTGATGTAGTTCCTTGTGCATAAAAACTCTCCCATATTTAGCAGGTAATGTGGTTTGTGCATGGCAGTGCTGAAATGCAGCAATGTGTGAGGTGAAACACGAGTCAAACGGAGCTGCATACAGCTGAATGGCAATAGATTTCTGTGAGCTCACAAGGGAAATCTCTTAACTGTGAGATTGAAGATGATGCAAGATCTTTAATGCCTGTGCAGAGAAGACAAATTCTCCGTTGTTAAAAGCCTTACAGAAAAGGCCCATACAGAATAAACTGCACAGTACTCTGTTAATCTAAGTAAGAAAGGAGGAAGTTTGTGTTCACTCACACTGACAGGTAGAAGCTAAAGAAACCTTATTTGTCACTGAAGCTAACAGTTTCATAGGAACATTTGTGCACAACTGTGAAGTGTTTGAGAGGAGTAACTACCCTGGACCACCACCAGAAGAATGGTACAGCCCAGTATAGAAAGGAAGATGGAACAGGGCATTTGGATCTGGATTTACATCCAAATCTGCAGAGCTTTGATTTGGATTTCTTCTATTTGTGGCTTTTGTTGGGTTATAGTTTGCCTTCCTGTTGGCATGTAGCTTTCATTATATTCTATGCACACCAAATAGAGAAAACAATGCGGGGTGCTTACGTGCAAATGTGCTTGTTCTCTGCTATCAAAATTCATAGAACCTCATTGCTTTCTTCAGTCCCAAAGGCTTTTATGTGGTTATGCGGTATTTAGGAACTGTATTTAAAACCAGATCTAGAAGCAGAACTATATACTGAGTTCAGTGCTCAGATACAGCAGTAAAAGCTGAATAAACATGACCCTTGTCTGTGCTACTAAAGGAATATCTGATGTGTCTGTCTGGAAAACGTGGTGTGTGAAGTTGCCCAGCCCTGTTTCCCCCCTCCTCAGTTTACAATGGAGATCTTCCCCTTTCTCACTGGAGAACGTCTCCTCCTTTCCTCCTCATTCCCAGACCAGTATTTAGTGGGAGGCATTCCTGCTCATGGCAGTGGGATTGGAACTGGATGACCTTAAGGTCCTTTCCAGCCCAAACCATTCTGTGATTCTATGTAGCTCCCCTCATCTGCATCCTTCCTGTTTTTAAAATGGAAGATGTCTTTCCTCGGCACCCCTCAGGTGGCCTGGGCAGTGCCTTACTTCACGGTGCAGAAACCCCTTCATGGCATGGGATGGGTTGGCCAAGGGAGGAGACCTCCTCGTCAAAAGTAATGATGAAACCTCGGATGACTTCTGCACCTTTGGAATGTCATTACTTTTGTAAACAGTAAAACCATTGACTCGAGGCAGCCATATTACTGGGTAGTCTCCAATGCCTAAAGGGGCCAACAAGAAGCCTGGAGACGAGCTTTTGACAAAGGTAGGCAGTGACAGGACAATGGGAAATGTTTTTTAACTGACAAAAAGCAGATTTAGATTAGATATTAGGAAAAACATCTTTACTGTGAGGGTGCTGAGGCGCTGGCACAGGGTGCCCAGAGAAGCTGTGGCTGCCCCATCCCTGTCAGTGCTCAACGCCAGGTTGGACACGGGCTTGGAGCAAGCTGCTCCAGCGGAAAGGTGTCCCTGCCCATGGTAGGGGGTTGGAACTGGATGAGCTTTAAAGCCCCTTCCCACCCAAACTGTGCTGTGAGTCCATGATTCTGCATCCTCCCAGGGCTTATAAAAGCTGACATTTGTTGCTGTTTTCCCGTTTTTACAGCCAGTTTTACAGCTCCGTAACTCCTCAGGCCGCAGCAGTAGCGAAGCCCCTTCTCCGAAAGGGCGATCCCACCATTCCTCACAGATACACAACATGTCCTGGCCCCACAGCCCCTTCAACTCGCACAGCAACCCTTAGAGTGACCATTAGATTGACCGTTAGACTGGCCATTAGAGAGTGACCGTTAGAGTGACTGTTAGAGAGTGATCATTAGAGTGGCCGTTAGAGTGACTGTTAGAGAGTGATCATTAGAGTGGCCGTTAGAGTGACTGTTAGAGTGACCATTAAAGAGTGACCGTTAGAGTGACCGTTAGAGC
>JBCJKH010051634.1:0-16247 GCA_039877255.1 Loriculus beryllinus
GCTCCAGGTGAGGTCTCACGAGAGCAGAGTAGAGGGGCAGGATCACCTCCTTGGACCTGCTGGTCACGCTCCTTTGGGTGCAGCCCAGGATAATAAAGATCCCATCTTTAGCTGTGTCCTGGCCTTGCTGGAGACTCTTTCCCCAGTCTGGGAGCTGGTTCTCCATCAATCCAGCCTGGGAGGTGGTGGGAGAGGAGGCTGGTGCTGGTCCCAGAAGGGAGGGAGGGGCAGCAGCTGCCAGATGTGCAGGCAGGGAAGGAGGGGAAGTGGAGAGATAGAGGGAGCTTTTGATTCCTTCCCTGTAGGTGGAGGAGAGCATGGGAACAATGCTGGGTGTCAGGACTGCGGGGGGCACAAGGAGCCAGCCCAGATCCTTCTGGCAAAAACAAACCGCTTGCGCCCAGTCCAGACGGGCAGAAACATCTGTGCTGGCACCCAGCGCTGGGCACGTGGGGGCAAGGAGGGCATCTTCAGCTTCTTGGGTCTCAAGAACGTGACTATTTCTCCTCCAGGCAGCCAGACCTCACTGGGGACCATTCCCTGAGTCAACCTGTTCCCTGTCAAACACCCCATCTGCCTTGTGTGTGCTTCAGCACCTGAAGGCAAGGTCTCTGCTTGTCGCCCCATCCCAGCCCTACCACCACCTTTGCCATGCCCTTGCAGGGATGGATTTCCCCTAGTTCCCAGAGCACCCCACCTGTACAGGGCCAGCTTCCTGCACGATGCTTTCCCATTCTGGGATGCCCTGCAGCCCTTCGCGCTTTGCAGGCAGCCCCGGTGGCAGCAGCGGGGTTAAGGCAGGTTGGAGGCTGCCGGAATGTCACCAGACAAAGCCGGGATTGAGGCTGGCAGAGAGGCGCTGCCGCCCCCCTCCACATTCCTGGGGGGTCACTGCTCTGGCTGCTCTGCTGAGCACACGGTGCCCGTCTCCTTCCCTGCCGGGTGCTGCCTGGCAGCACCCGGAGGGGTGGGAGGCGATGCCCGCTCTCCCAAGGGAGCTGAGCGGCCCTGCGGTGGATCTGAGGCTAAGCACAGGTAGATGCGTCTGGAATAGCGTTCAAGGGTGGAGCGGGAATGGGGCTCTGGGGAAGGGATGCTTCAGGGATGCTTGGAGGGAAAGCACTGCTTTTTCCATCTGCTCGCTTGAAGGGGCTTTGTCCTAGGGGAGCGGGTGCTTGGCCACCACCTCATCTGCTGGGCATGGTCTGTGGGCTGTAGGCTTGGTGGGCTTTTAACTTCTTAAATGAGGCTGGGGGGGCTGTATTGTTTGCTGTTGTTTGCTGTTGTTTGCACCCAGGTAGAGTAGACCCCTCCATGGGTTTCCTCTGGGATAGAAGGGAGGGCTGGGTGTTCCCTGGCAGCGCTGTGAGGATAACCTGCTTCAGGGTCAGGAGGATGTCCCCACGTGCAGTATTGATTTTTCTATGTGCAAGCAGCAGTTTTAGCTGGAGCAGTTTATTATTCACGGCCCCAAGATTCCTGTGGACGCTGTGGGTCACAGTTTTCCCTGTTTCCTTGATGCTCCCAGGATGGTGAGGCACAGAACAGGCTGGTGTTAGGTAGTTTGAGATGAATCAAACTTAGAACCAGTCTTGGGGACCATTTGATTTGAGAACTACTGGGGGGGGGGGTATTGGTTTAGCTGTGAGGACGTTCCGGGCCTGGTGGGCTCCTCCTGCCTGTTGTTCTACTTGGTTTAGCTGGATTTGTCCTCTCATCATCTCTGGGAGCCCTTGGACAGGACAAGTATCTGCACATTTCCCTTGGAAGAGCTCCTGCTCTTCCCCAGCAGCAGCTGCCCTTCCCTGGCAAAAGGGTGCCTATTGTATGCACTGTTTAGAAAGTGCTAATGCAGTTAATTATGGCTGATTAATCACCTGGGGATAATTATCACAAATGAGCTCTAGTATCAAAGTAGCATCAGATCGAAACGCTGCCATTTCCCTAACAAAGCACACCAACGTCTCACTTGTGGAGATGAGACTTGTCCCTGTGCTTTGCACAACTAGTGCTTTTGGAGAGAAAATGCCCCCTCACTCACTGAGTCCATGTGAGATGCTGCTTGTCCTGCTGGCGTGTGGTGCTGTTGCCAGCAAGTACAATGATGTCTTCATTGGCATCGTGAGCAGGAGCATGATGGAGTGCTACGGGCTTAGGGGAAGATTTCTGCCCCATCCCCTGAGGATTTGTTGTTCAGGGATCAGTACCCGGTTTTCCAGGCTGACGAGCTTCCATTGTGTGGCTGGGTTAGGGTTTGCTGCCATCTGCTCAGAGCATCCTTCTTACCACTGCCCATTCTGAAGAGCTGCAAGGGAGAAGCAGCATCTGAGATCTCCTGTGCAGGCAGGGAATATCCTTGTGCTTCTGTAGAGGAGCAGGTGGCAGCTCCCAGTACTGGAGATGGTGCAGAAGAGGTTGGCAGGTCCCCTTGGTCTTAGGAACAACAGGACCCAAGGTGGTTTCCTTTTCTCAAAGGCACAGCGGTCTGTGTGGCATGGAAAGACATCACTGTTAGCCCTGTAGGGACTGTGGCACGCAAGGGGCAGCTCTGATTTAATCCCTGGCAGTGAGATAAGTTCATTGCTGGATAGGTGATGAGCAGAGATCCTGCAGAACACAGATGTACATTGAGCCCTTCCTTCAGCCTTTGCTCTTGGTGCTGCTGGAGCTGGCCCTGCATCCTTCCTCCACAGACCCCTCTGGGAGCAGGGCAGCCCCTTTCCGGCTGGAAAGGCAGGCAGGGTCAGGAACGAGCAGGGTAGGTATCCCCAGGCAAGCGCCATAAGCATAGGCCAGCGCTCTCTGGATGCAGCCTGGTTCTGTTTCTGCATAGGTTGAAGCCTCACAGGATGGTGCAGGACCCTCGTGTGTAACCCCCTGGGCTGTGAGCGGTGCTGCAGGGCCCCGGGCCCCTCTGGAGATGAATCTTTGCTGGAACGAGATCAAGAAGAAATCCCACAGCCTACGGTAAGAGTTCCTGCCCAGAGCAAACCCAGCAGTGCCTGCTGCAAGTGCTCCACAGGAGGGCTTGAACCTGTTTGCTTGGTGAGCCACATGAGTTCAGTGACCTTGGCTTGGTTCCCTCTCTTGTCCTCTTGTCTTTCTCCTTGTGCTGAAAAGCATCCCCTCCATTTCCACCCATCCCATCCTCTTCTCCCTTCCCTCCTGCTCTTGTTTTCCTCTGCTTTCTCCATCTTCTGCTGCTGCTGTCTTGTCTCTTTCTGCCCCATTGCCTCGCTGCCACCTCCACTGCACTTGTCCTTTTGCTGGGAGCCATCTCCACTGCACAAGGGGAAGGTGCCTTCCAGGCCATCAGAGGTTGCAGCTCCAGAGCCAGCACAACGCAGCCTTTAACTGGGGCATGTTAATTGTCTCCTGCCTCAATGCAAAGCTCCTGGAAGCTGCCCAGTCATGTAAATGCTGAGCCAAGCCCCTTGTGAGCACAGCCCTGACCCACAGGCAAATGCAGTCACTCTGTCCCTTGCTCTGGAATCCAGGGAATAGCCTTAGAGTTTCCTCTCCCCACTGCCTCCATGCTTCACCCTACCTGGTGCTGCAGTGTCTGTGCTCACTGAGGGTCACGCACAGCCATGCCAGTCCCTGGTGGGGTCGAGTGCATCCTGAGATCACTCCAGCTGTGATGCTGTGCCTCCTTGGGGAGCCTGCTCCTTTCCTGTCCATCTGACCACTGTCCTGCTGTCCTTGCTCTGTTGCCAGGGCTCGGCTGGAGGCCTTTTCTGACCACAGTGGGAAGCTGCAGGTGCCTCTCCAGGAGATCATAGACTGGCTGGGGCAGAAGGATGAGGAGCTCTCGGCACAGCTGCCCCTGCGGGGGGACGTCGTCCTGGTGCAGCAGGAGAAGGAGACCCATGCGGTACGTGTCCTCATGCCTCCCCTGACACTGGTCTGTGATGACCTGAAGATCCCCATGGCACTGGGACCCCCGCCTCATGTCACTGCCAGTGCCCACAGCCATGAACCCACCAGGCCGAGGAGAGGACATCCCAAAACAGCCTGTCTCTGAAGCCATCTGCCCCTGACTGATGTGCTGCTTTGGCACATCCGGCTGGTCCCCCCCTTGCTCATCCAGCAGCTGAACAGCTGCTGGGATGAATGTTAGCGTGACCATGCTCTCGCAGCATAAGGAGAGTCTCCAAGCAGTGCCTATGAAAGCATCATCAATAAAGCATTTCATTTTGCACAGCCCTGGCTCAACAAACCCTCCTGAGCTCACTGTTCTGCCACCCCACTCCAAAAAAGCTGCAGTGCAGACCTTTGCACCTTCTTGTAGGTGGCTATTCCTTCCCCAGACTGCAGAAATACTTCTCTGTTAACTCCTCGCTGTGTCTCCAGTTAGGTTTGGGCTCTGGAGGGAAGAATTCACTGCAGCACTTGGCTGTCCATTCTTCAGCTGAGCCTGCTGTCTCTGTGCTCTGCTCCCCAGGCTTTCATGGAAGAAGTGAAGTCTCGGGGACCATACATTTACTCTGTCCTGGAGTCAGCACAGGCTTTCCTTTCCCAACATCCATTTGAGGAATTAGAAGAACCAACTTCAGAAAGCAAAGGTCTGTGGAGGGCCCCTTTCCTTGTTCTCCCATAGCACAGCTCCTCCCGGGTTGGACTGAAGAGGATGGAGTGGAAGTGGCAGGTGGTTGGTGTGGCACAAAGCGGCACATCAGTGCTCTGCCTCATGCTGTCGTGCAGCAGGCTGTTCCCAACCCTCTTTACAAAGGACAGGCTGGCAGAGAGCAGTGCTTCTGTCCTAGACAAAGGCAGAGGCTGTTGATGGAGCCCATGACGGGTACATCTCATTGGGCAGCATCAGATGTGCTCTGGGGTAGGTTTGTGAGGAGCCGGTGCAGAGATGGATCCTATTATCACTTGGTTTCCCTCCCTCTTTCCAGTTTTCCTTAGGTTTATTTAATCTCCCTTTTCCCTGCCCTCCCTCCATCTCTTGCCCACTCTCGTTTGGGCTGAGCTCTCACTTTTCTCTCTGTTCCCCCTCTGCTTTGCCTTCACAGATGTGTCTCCCCGGCATCGCATCCAGAACATCAGCCGCTTTGTCTGGAAGCAGGTGAATGTGGCCAGCGAGCTATGGGAGAAGCTCACAGTGCGCTGCGTGGACCAGCATCGATACATCGAACGGACACTGGAGCAGCTGCTGGAGATTAAAGGGGCCATGGAGGAGCTCAGCACGACACTGGACCAGGCTGAAAGCGTACATGAAACCTGGGAACCCATTGGGGATCTCTTAATTGACTCCTTGCCAGAGCACATCCAGTCCACCAAGGTACTTCTGGCTCTGAGAAGGCTCCAGCCTTCACTGCAGAGGTGATGAGATGCTGCTTCCCAGGAAGGCAGCGTTGCTTTTCCTGACTGCTCAGCCCAATGCAGCATCATTACTTGGGGTCTCTGGGGGCAGGTCCTCCCTTTGACAGCTCCCTAGCTTATGAGGGTGGATTTGTCCCACAGTGTCCAAGCTGAGCACCTTGTCAAGGCACAGGCCTTACACAGTACAGTGGCTCAGCATAGGTGAGCTATTGCTCATATTCCATTTCTCAGTCAATGTGAGTGATCTCCAGCCTGGCTGGGCTTTGGTTTTCCTCTGCTAAGGTACTCAGTGGAGGGTCCGTCAGCAGTGTCCTGACAGCCACTCACCCACCCTAGCTTGCCCACAGGAATCAGATCCAAGTCCTGATTGCTCTCCTGCTTCTTTTCCTTCTTGCCCTGCTCTGTGCCTGCTGCCCTGTGCATGGGGCTCCAGCTGTTCAAAGAGGAGCTGTCCCTTATGAAGGATGGGGTAAAAGTAGTCAACGACCTTGCACACCAGCTTGCCATCTCAGATGTCCACTTATCCATGGAGAATTCCCGTACCTTGGAGCAGATCAACACACGCTGGAAGCAGCTGCAGGTGGGAAGGAGTCAGGACCAAGCACTGCAAATAAACTGCAGGTGGGAGGATGCTGGGGAAGGGCTGCTGTTGCTGAGCTTCAGGGATGGTAAGTGAGGCTTGGCATAGCAGGAATGGCATAGCTGGTGTTCCTGGAGGGAGAGCATCAGTTTGGTGTGAGGAAAAGTGCTGGCAAATTTATAGAGGTCTTGAGCAGGAAAAGGAAAGGGGAGGAACAAGGATGCTCTCTGAGGAGAATCAGGATCTGATGGGGATGAGTCAGCACCAACTGTGGCTGCTTTGATATCTGTCAAGATATATGGATATGGATATAGGTGGATACAGGTGAGCTGGAGATGTGGCTTGTGCTGCCTCAATCTATGGGAGGAGGTGTAGAATGCTGAGCAGACTGGGGGATGCAGATACCAAGGCAGGTGAGGAGGGAAGAGGACCTGCTTGCTGGGGCATGTCTGAGCCCGTCCACAATCATGATGGGCTGCCACTGAGTTCTTCTGTCCCATTCTCTAGGCCTCCATAAATGAACGCCTGAAGCAGCTCCAAGATGCCCACCGGGACTTTGGACCAGGCTCCCAGCACTTCCTCTCCTGTACGTGAGTGGGTCCTCCTGGCTTCCCACCATGAGGCTGCCTCTGCAGAGTGGCTCAGCATGGGCTGTGGCACAGGAGAATGGGGTGCAGAGCCCTGTTGCTGAGCCCAGAGCCACATGCACAGCTAGAAAAGGGCTCAGTGCCTGTTGCACAGGAACCAGAGCAGGAAGCATCTCCCAGAGTTAGTGTTGTGCAGCCTCACTCTGTGGGACCAGGGGAGGGACATGAGTGTGGTTCCCCTTCAGAATGCAGCTCCCAGATGATGCTGGGACTGTGCCAGCCTCAGAGATTGGGTAGGCAGACAACAGGTATCAGAAAAGGGCAGAGCCCTACGGTGTTAATCATTTAGAGGCCAAGAATGTGCATGTTAAGGAGGTTTTCATTCACATGGCGAGGCAGAGGGATGCTGTTCCCACAGGTCTGAGCTGCTGATGGCTCTCAGACTTGCAAAGGATGGGTAGCAGGTTGTGAAGGCCACCCTTGGAAATACTGAGTGCTGCAGGGTCTCCAGGTATCAGTGGGGTTTGTTGGCCTGTGTTTGCACGCAGACCATGTCTTCCTATCTTAAAGTAAGAACAGCTTTCCCAGTATGTGGAACTGATAAGTTGCCTGTGACAAGGGAAAATAGCTGAGGGTGATAAAAGGGCTTTCATCCTCTAGATAACAAACATAGGGTGGCAGGCAACTGGTATGGGATGAGTCCTCATTTTCCTGAGATACTGCAGCTGACACACATAGCATGAGTAATAGGAACAGCAGATGCTGTGAGTGCCCAAGCCTAGCCATAACAGGCAGTGCTGCGTGTGTGTGCCCAGATCCCACTGGTGACCACAGCATTGCCTTAGGCACCATCAAAAGCATCATGAAGTGTCTCTTGCTGAGTTCTGATCTCAGCCAGACTCAGAGCCCATCTCAAGAGAGGCTAGAGGCCTCTAACAAGGCCAGCAGTCCTGTGTCTCTTAGGGGTAGCATCTTCTCCAGCACCCCCAGTTGGTGATTTGGGAAGGCAGATTCTCTTCAGAGGCATCTGCCTGCTGACAAGGTCCTGCTGGGCTTTCATCAGAAACAGCATCAGCCTAAAGAATCATAGAATCATAGAATAGTTAGGGTTGGAACTGGATGATCTTAAGGTCCTTTCCAACCCAAACCCTTCTGTGATTCTATTTCTGCAGCCTGCAGCAAGCTTTCAGGACAAGCAAGGACAAGAGTAGAGGGCTGCTTCCTGGCTGTGTTCAAGGCCAGGTTGGACAGAGCCTTGGGTGCCATGGTTTAGTGTGAGGTGTCCCTGCCTATGGCAGAGGGGTTGGAACTGGATGATCTTAAGGTCCTTTCCAACCTGAACCATTCTATGATCCTACGATTCTATGATCCTATGATTCCATGATTCCATGATTCTATGATCCTATGATCCTATGATTCCATGAATCTATGATCCTGTGACTCTATGATCCTATGACTCTATGATTCTATGATCCTATGACTCTGTGATCCTATGATTCTATCATTCTATGGTCCTATGATCCTATGACTCGATTATTCTATGATCCTATGATCCTATGATTCTATGATTCCCATCCCTCCACCGGGCTGCGGAGCCGTGGCTGTGCCGAGCACCGCACCAGTGCTTGCCGCGTGCAGCCAAGCCCGAGCTGCTCAGCACGGAGGGCTCTGAGTGCCCAGAGCTGCTCCATGGCGAGCGGTGCCCGGGGCTGTGTCCCTCTCATCCCGGGGCACTCAGGCTCAGCAGGCCGGGAGCAAGCACCTGCTCCTGCCACGAGGGAGAGGAGCCCCGGCAGCACCCGCAGAGGCGCCGCGGTGCTGCTGCTGCGGGGATGCTCCATTGCCGGTGTCCGTCTCTTGCAGGGTTCTGCGGCACAACAGCCTGCGGGCAGTGAAGAGGCGCTCACTGGAGGGGCTGCTCCTTCTGAGGCACCTGTAGGTACCCCCCTGCCTCCCCCGGCCATGGCCCTGCTGCCCAGCCCGGCCCAGGAAGGGTTTTATTCCTGCAGGGATGCCCCAGGGCACAGCAGGGTCTTGGGGTAGAGGAAGGCTCCGCAGGGACGCGCTGCGCTCCCACTGCCCCACGGCCAAGCAGGAGCGGGCGGCTGCTGCCCTTTCCCTGCACAGACCTGCACGAGGCCACCTCCTCCAGGGCCGAGCTCGTGCCTTCCTCTCCTCTCAGCTCAGGTGCCCCAGAGCTGCCTCGGAGCGAGCTCATGGTGCAGCTTCTCTGCATCGCCCATGGAGAGGAGCAGGCGCTTCCCATTCACCCACACCACGGCGCCGGGGACTCTGGCTGAGCGGGCCATGAAACGGTGCCCACTGAGGTTCCTCTCCCCTTGTTTGCTGCAGAACAAGCCCAGGCAGCGAGCTCAGGCTGGGACAAGGAACCTTTTGGTTTCTAGAGCCAGGCCAGAGGACTCCTGCGCACACCAGAGCAGGGCTGTGCAGGGAGGTGACGTTTAGGAGCTGAGGGAAATAGCCCCACGTTGGGCGTTACAGCCGGTCCACGAGGCCTCACAAAAGAGCTGCTTGGGACGTGCATAAAGAACCTGTTCTGTTACCAGAGAGAAAAATCAGCCTTGAAATACCCCTGGTGGCATCAGAGCTGGGAGAACCTCTCTGAGCTGCAGCCACCGCACTCAGGAGCGTGAGCCCCGGTTCCACAGCGCTGCAAGTCAGTGCCAGAGAGAAACCCCACGTGAAAGGAGAGCTGTGGCACGTCTGTGCTGCCAGTGTGCAAGCACCTGAGAGGAACCAGCACCGTGCAAATGGCACCAACGTTTTGTGTTCTCCTCTCGACAGGGATTTGTCTTACAACAAAATCCAGGCGATCAAGGCGCGTGCTTTTGAGAACCTTCCCTTCCTGGAGACCCTGTGAGTTATGGGGGTTTCTTCCTGGCGTGGTTGGTGAAGCCTGTTTGCATTTAGGACCTGCTGCTGCTGGAAAACGCTCCCGTCAGGTTTAGAACAAGGGCTCTGATTTCTGCTGCTGAAGGAGCAGCCGAGCTTGGGAGCTCAGGGTGGCCACAGCATCACAGAGGCCATGGCTTGTGCAAACACAGCCAGAAAGGAGGCCAAGTCTTGAGGCTTGCTGTGTCCTGGAGCAGGCAGAGATGCAGCACGCGTGCACTTTCTCTCCTCTCCTGGACAGGTTAACAAACAGCAGGAGAGAAAATGGCACTTTCCTCCCAGTTCCACCTTGGATGGGGCTGTTTCCTACAAATCAGTGCTGCTTCACTCCAGCTTCCTGTGGGTCAGACCCAATTCATTTCTGTGCTCTCCTGTTTCCCCAGAAACCTGGAGGGAAATCTCATCACTGAGATCCGGAGCGACACGTTCCAGGCATGGCATGGGATGCAGTACCTCCGGACACTGTGAGTGTTCCAAGGGCTAAGGGTAGCTCCGAGCAGTGGCACTTGTCACTGTGCTCTGCTCACCTCTTACCCCAAATAGGCAGCAGCATCAATGCTGAACGACAGCTCTGGCAGGCCATGGCATTGCCTGGCTGGCTACAGGAACAGAGACAGAGCTCATGGACAGTGGGAATGTGGGAAAATAGGGAAAGTCCTGGTGGAGGGAAGCCACCAGAAGGTGGGAGCTAAGGAGGAAGGAAAGAGATGTTGTGTTTTCTGTTGAAGTGCTGCTTCTGGGCTTTTGCTCTCTGGGCTGGAGATAGGCAGGACCTGATGTGTGTTGTGAATCTGCCCATCAGCATCTGCCCCGGCCTGGAGCCTTCACCCCATGCCCTTCCTCACACACGTAGCACTGAGCCCCTGCCACCGCTCCCATCCTGCGCCCCCCGCTCACATGGGTGTTGGTTCATTTCAGGGTCCTGGGCCATAACCCGCTGTCTGTTATTGAGGACATGTGGTTCTTCAAGCTGCCTTCGGTCACGCACCTGTAAGTACAAACTCCTTGTTAAGAGCTGACCAGGGCTCGCTCTTTGTGCCTCTGGGGGCCCCGTGGCCAGGAAAGCAGAGATCCAGCAGCAAATCCCACCCTTCTCCCACCCTTCTCCTGCTGGAGGCAGCGGCAGAGCCAGGCAAAGGCTGAGCTGTTCTGCTGTGCCCCAGCAGCGAGGGCAGCACGGAGCTGGGACACGGGCTTGGGCTTGTCTGCATCTGACTCCCATGGGATCTGCTGCATCCCTCCCGGTTCAGAGCCATGGGGGGGAGCAGGGCACAGCAGGAAGGAGGGAGGGGGGTCCATCATTTTTCCTGGATTAGGCAGCAGCAGATCCCCCTGCGGCCAGCACCGCAAGCAGCAGGGACCGGGCTTGTTCCCGGAGCAGAGGCCGGTGCCGCCACCTCAAATGTGATGTGGAAACTTCTGAAACCCTTGCAGGGACCTGGGTGCCACACGAGTGACCCAGCAGACACTGCTCCCTCTGCTCCTGAGAACATCCCGCCTGGAAACACTGTGAGTGTGCAGGGGCCGGCTCCCATCGCCAGCAGATCCCAACTGCGGGGACAAGGGCTCTGCGTGGGGAGCGAACCCAGCATCACAAAGCTGTCTGTTGGGACACTGGGGGTGAGGGGAGGTTCCCCAGAGCCGCAGCAGGGACCGAAGCAGACCCCTGCCACGTTCCTGTGCTCTGCCTGGGTTGGAGTCGCTGCCCGAGCTGGCGATGCTGAGTGTTTGTGCACAACCTCTGTTCTCTAGCAAGCTGTCCAACAACACAGCCTGCTGCCTCTGCCAGCACAAGCGCAGCACCGAGACCCCGTGCAGGACCCTCAGCTTCGACTGCGCGAGCGTGTGCAGCAGCACTGCTCCCCGCTGCGGTAACTGCCCCACAACCCTGCCCATGCCCCCAGCTACAGTGAACCCTCTGCCGGGAAGCTTCTTGTCCCTCACGCGCTCTCGGTGCCTTACAGCTCCCCTGGCAGAGGCACCAGGGCTCCTGACGGGAGCCGTGCCGCCCAGGAAGGGGAAGAGCAGCTCCACGTTGAAGATGCAGCCCAAGGAGCCCTCACTCGAGGAGCAGAGAACAGTCACGCTCCAGCTTGTCCTGAGCCTGAGCAGCCCCGCTGCGTCGGCACCTTCCTCTCAGCAGCTCTCCAGGCAGGAGAGCAACACCGCCAAGGAGCTGCTGCACGGCATGGAGCACAGGGGCTGGCGCAGCCCCCTTGACATCAGGAGGCTCTATTTCCTGGCAGAGGGGCTCGTGGCACAGCTCAAGACCAAGCTGCCCAAGGCCATGAGCATCCTGACCCTGAAAAGCTCCAGCACAGCCCAACCAGAGCAGAGCGACGAGGGGCAGGAGGTGCAAGCAGGGCAGGGAGGAAGAGACACAGGCTGGGAACAGCACGAGCCTGATTTGGACTTGGACTTGGCCCAGGCAGGATCCGTCCTTTTGGAAGCAGCCCAGAGGCTGGACACCAGTGACATCCTGCCTGTCTCCAGCCACCAGCGAGCACCTCCTGCAGCACAGCTCCCTACACCAAACCCAACAGAGGCCCAGCATGTGGCCCAGGCTGGTTGGAGTCGCAGTCACTCCAGTGCCCTCCAACAAACCATCATGGCTGATCGGATGGAGGACGAGGAGGGGGCAGAAGTCCAGGAGGAAGCACCAGCTCCAAGTCCGGACTCTGCCGACACCAACAAGGAGCAGCAGCTGCAGGACACTGAAAGCACAGTGGGCAGCGAGGGCGCAGAGGAAGAGCTCCCAGCAGCAGAAGGGGGAGCAGAGCAGAGACCCAGCACCATCCAGCGTTTCTTCTATGCTCTGCTGGCTCACAACAGCCCCCCTGCTGCCAGCAGCGTTCCAGAGATCACGGCTGCAGCAGAGCGTTCCTCTCGGGGGGGGAGCCCACCCGGCACCCCTGCAAGCACCGTGATGCGCGGGCAGCACAAGGAGCAGGAGCCGCCTGTCCCGCCGGCACCGGGCAGCTCCAGCGCCCCGGGCAGCGCTCCCACGCCGGGAGCCTCCTTTGACTCCTTGCTCAGCTGCCACCTGAACTGGATGGTGCCAGACCCGGCCCTGCGCACGTTCCTGGCACGCGTGGCTCGAGCCCTGCACCAGGACTGTGGCCTGCCCCAGGTCCAGCCGGCCTGCGCCAGCACGGTCCTGAGGACGTGGCTGCTCCTGGAGCAGCTCAGAGAGAGGCAGCGGGAGCCAGGGCCCTCTGAGCTCCTGGAGCAGTGCCTGCGGGAGGAAGACGCCGGCGCCTCGCATCCCCGTGCCCAGACCAAGGATGTGGGCAGGGAGTCTGCAGACACGGTACGAGAGAGCGGGGCACTGCTGCGTGCGCGGGGACAGTGGGAATGGAAGGGGCCTCCTTTTCCTCTCCTCTCCATCCTAATGCGCTCCTCTTTTCTCCCAGGAGCTGGCCAAGGGCACCTATGGCTGCAGGCTGCTGCTGGCGCTCTTGCTGTCCATCGTCATCACGCTCATCACAGCTCTTGCAGTTCTGGTGCTGTGCTGCTTCAAGGTGAGCCAAGGACTCGTTTGGCAGAGCGCTGCCGGACAAGCCCTGGGGCAGGGGGGTGCTCCCACAGTGCTCACGGGCCCGGGTGCTGCTGCAGATGCCTATGGATGTGCTGGGGAGCACAGGAAATGTTCTCCCAGACTTGGAGCTCGCTGTGGTACCCGCACCCTGGAGCTCGGAGGGGTTCAGAGCTGCTGGGAGCAGCCAGTCCTGACTCCTCCAGGGTCTGTCCCCAGCTCTGCTGGGCAGCTTCCCAGCAGCTCCTTCCTTGAGCAGGACTGTGGCTCCCTCTCATCACAGCCTCTGCCATCAGCCCTTGGGCTCTATCCTGCACTCCCTCACCCCAAGCATCCCCTCCCCAGCTCCTGTCCTGGCCTTGCACTGCTGCAGCACCCGCTGCTTCCAGCCATGCAGCAATGCCCCTGCTCCCTGCCCTGAGCCCATACCCAGCCCTTCCGCACGGTGCCGAGGCTCCCATGGGTCGGGGCCATGCCCAGGCACAGGGCAGGGGCCCCACTGTGCCTGCAGAGTTTGAACCTCCCTTTGGGGGCCTTCTCCCCCAAAGAGACAAATGAGCTGCCACGTCTTTAGAGGGCATCGTGCATGTTGCAGGCAGCGGTTGAAGGGGTGGGGGGACCCTGCAGAGGAGAAAGGCAGACATCAGCAAGGCTGAGATGAGGAGTTCTGGGTCATTCCAGAGGCAGGGAGCGCCGGGGAGCTGGGCAGGGAGGCGTGGGGGGCTCCTCCTAAAGGCACGGCTGCCTGCACGGCCTTGCACGGGTGTAGAAGGGGCCGGGCTGGAGGAAGAACCTTCCGGCTCCCCCGTGCTGCAGTGTTCATGAGGAAGCCCCCACGTGCTCGGTCTCTGTCTCTCCATCACCAGGTCTGCCCCAAGAAACGTGCCGAGGATCCCCAAGGCAGTGGCAGATGGTGCCTGCGGCTGCGCCGGTAACTCCTGCCCTGCCCTGCCCCAACAGGCCCTGCTCCAGCAGCGCCCAGCCCTGCCCAGAGCCCCCCCATCTCCTCCAGCACCGGAGGAGTTCATCCTTCGCTCCTCATCCCCCTGCTCCCGCCTGTTTCCAGGCGCTTTCAGGACCTGCGGCCCAAGTGGTGCGTCAGGAGCAAGGACACGGACTGGGACGAGGAAGAGGTAAGGGCAGGAGCAGGCGCCAGCTCCTCATCTGCCCGCTCCCTGCCCCGTGCCTGCTTCTCACCGCTCCAATCCCTGCCCTCCCAGCCCTCTCCGGAGTCGCTCCAGTCGGAACCGCAGTGGCTGCAGTACGTGCACCAGCCCCTCGAGGCCTGGCAGGAGGCGTCCCTGGCCCAGCTCTACGATGGGGAGGGCTCCGAAGAGGAGGACATTTTCCAGGAGCGTGGCATAGCGTAAGTGCGATGGTGGCGATGCCAGCGCCCGGGTTAAGCACTTGGTCCGTGTAGGAGCTGATGAGACTTCCCTTGGATGCTGTTTCCGTTCTGTTCTTTTCTCGGCCCCTATTTCCTTATATTTTCCTTATATTTTCCATATTTCATTATGTACTTTCTGTTCTGCCATTGCTGCGATGTCCTCGCTCTCGTTTCAGCTGGTTGGTCATCGGATCCCAACCAGTCGCTGCGGGAAGGCAGAGGACTGATGATGGGACCCCTGCCACCTGAATGCTGCGGAGGATTCACAACCCGCCTGTGAGGACCGCCTGGTTCTGTGCGCACAGACCGGGGTGCGGAGGGAAACCCTGCGGGGCAGACGCTGGGTTCCCCCCAACGACCCCTGCGTGCCGGAGCCCAGCAGCGCTGTGCCCGCGGGCAGGCGATGGGGGGGAGCCGGCCGGAGCCTGCTGCTGCCGCCGTGCAGGGAAGGGACGTGGAGCCGCTCCGTGCTCCGCAGCTCCCAGCACCGCTGCCACCGGGCGCAGCCCCTCGGCCTTCCCGAGCACTCATCCCATTGGAGCTGGAAGGCGGGCATGCTGCTCCAGCGCAGCCGCCTGGCCTTCCAATGTATATAGCGTTGTGTTTACATATTAATATAATCTGCTATACATATTCATAACGTGTTCCCGCTTCATATGATAATTTGTATTTCCATAAACTCCTCCCACTGCGCATGAGCAGTGTTTTTTGGTAGTGGTTGTACGGGGTCGTGAGGATGAAGGCTCACGGCTCCTCTTCGGCACCGCAAGTACCCTTTTGGGGCAGAGCAGGCTCAGTTACTCCTTGGATCGTGTCCAAACCATAAAGCTGGCTCCCACCCCTTCTCTGCTTTAGCGCGCGGCTCGGTCTCCCCTTGGATTGGCTGATTTTATCCCAAAAGTTACAAATGTACCTAACTTCGCACAGGTCTTAAGTCCCGCGCTTTGTTAACCCTTAGCTTGCTCCACCGGTGCGACTAAGCTATATTATCGCTAATTACATTAGCAATGTGAACTAATTACCCATCCGGCAGCAAGTTTTAAGTCTTAGGACTCTCCCATCTCACTGCCGCCGCAGCCTCCTCTCGGCTCCCGCGGGAGCGCCGGTCTCATCCCCGCCGTCCTGCCCGCGGTTCGTTCATGGTGTGTTCATGTGTGTACATGTGTGAACATGTGCGTACATGTGCTTACACTTGTGTACACGTGTGTACATGTGTGTACATGTGTGTTTTCGTGCGTACTCGCGTGTACACGTGCGTACCTGTTGTACATGTGTGTACATGTATGTACATGCGTGTACATATTGTACATGCATGTACATGTATGTACATGCGTGTACATGTATGTGCACGTATGTACATGTATGTGCGCATGTGTGTACACGTATGTACATGCATGTACATGTATTTACATGTGTGTATATGTACATGTATGTACATGTGTGTGCACATATGTACATGTATTTACATGTGCGTATATGTACATGTATGTACATGTGTGTACATGTTTGTACACGTATGTACACGTATGTACATGTATTTACATGCGTGTACACGTGTGTACATGTATGTACAGGTATTTACATGTATGTACATGTGTATACATGTATGTACATGTATGTACTCGTGTGTACACGTGTGCAGGTGCCTGCACGCGCTCCCGCAGAGCACGGCGCCGCCGTGGCCGTCGGACGGGTTGCCCGCGAGCGCCGCGCGGGCGGGGACCTCAGCCCAGGACGTGGACATCGACGAGCGCGGCGGCCCGCGCCCGTAGCGCGGGGCCGTGGACCGGGTCGGTGAGCGCGAGCTCGAGGTGGGCCTGCAGCCACGAGGCGGGCGTCCCGACGTCGAAGCGCGGCTCGTCGGGCGCGAGGCGCACGGCGACGAGGCGCTCCCCGTCGGCGAGCAGCCGCTGC
>JBCJKH010051637.1:4563-42296 GCA_039877255.1 Loriculus beryllinus
GCTCATGGTGCTTCAATTCAAACACATAGAAGCGTACAGACTGCTTTGGAAAAAGCTTACAATTTGAGATGTGACAGTAAATTTATGGCTATGTAAAAAAACATTTAAACCCTTCTTAGCCACACTATAAAAAAAAAATAAAATCAAAGTTTGGCAAATTGCTTGAAACAAATTCACTGAGGTCAACTTCACCACATCTCTCAAATGATGATGTGTTTTTTTAACTGGCACAGCTTTAGAAATGCAGTTTCTCACATTGAAAATGTCCTTACCCAAACTCAAGCACCAAGAAGCCAGAGAGAAACCGGCAAACTAGGCATTCTGGCTGCAGAAATTCAAATGTTGAGTTGGTATCATCTCAGTTGAAATTTCCTGATCTGACCAAGAGATGTGAAACGAACTCTGAGGATAACTACACAAGGGGGATGAAAAGGAACAGCAGCAAAATATAAACCCCAGATACTGAAAACAAACAAACTAGAAGTATTAAACCCCAGAATTATCTCCTCAGACATTCCAAATATAATTTCCTGTAACAGACCTTACCATTACACGTGTAACACTTTGTCATTATCGTGCCATTTTTATTTATCTGGTAGAAAGCCTGAGAAAATACTTCAAGTTTTTTTGTCTTAATTTAAACAAGACTGTATCAGAGAGACGAACTATAGTTCAAGTAAAGTTTTCTTTTTTTTAAATGAAATTGCCCCAGCTCCTCTAGCTGCCTTTGCAGAACATAAAAAACTACACACATACAGATACTCTCTAGCAACCTGCTGGGAGTCATATATTGTAAGCGGTTTAGGAAAATCTTTCTCTCCAAGATAGAAAACAGATTTTGGAGGGCAGGCAAACTTGAGCTCAAGATAATGAACTACATTGTTTCCACATTCTGAAACAAAGTATTTTATTTCCTTCCTGAAAATCAATTTTGTTCTTTATGGAGTATATGTTGTGTTAAAGGATACTGGGTGTGTAATACATCTTTTTACTGAAGGAGATTACTTTGGGTACAAAATATCCCCTACTAACATTGCTCTCAACATTGGTAATACAGACAGTAGAGCTAATTTTCAGTCATCCAGGAAGAACAGTAGGCTTGCTAAACTTTTATCATCATCCCTTCTGAAACACAGTAAAAATCACTGTTAGAACTGATAGTTTATTAGATCAAAGCTACAATCAACAATGTCAATTCTGCCTGGTCGTGTTAACAGGAAAATGTTTTACGAGTTCTACCACTGGGCATCCATTTAACTTCCAGCACCAGCTATGCTATAAAATCGTGCAGATAATTTATTTGGTGACCTGCATGTGTGGGAAGCATTATCCAGCAAAACTTCTCACAGTCTGACAAAATGCTTTGATTTGCACTATTCAGATGATTGAACAAAGAGATTTAAGCAATCACAAACAATAGCTTTTCTCTCCAAATGTGCTAAAAGTTTAATGTTACATGAGAGCGACCAACTGCTTTAAGACCAGATTTGATAAAATGCAAGTGATTGGATAAATACTATGTTTTAAACTTGTACACATTTTGTCCATTAGGCTGAAGTATTAGTAAAGTTCACATTCACCTTAAACATAATTTTTAGCAATTTCCCCACATCATGCTCATAAAGCCTCCATGGTATCCATGGTAACCTCTTTGCTTACATATAGCTTAAAACATTCATTCCAATTAGGTGAAGTAAACGATAAACAGCCATTCATAATTCCTCGACTTGTGATGTCTCTTCTTTCAGATATATTCAACTGCCTCCAAAACAGTTCCCAGGTTAAGTCTGCCACATGCAGTTGATGACAGGCTGGTCCGCCACCAAATTCTCTCTTCCCTGCATCAAGGCAGAACTGATTTAATTACTCCCAATAATATGCACAGTGTACAAGTGCGGGAATCTAATAAATTCTTACATAATGCCAACAATGCAGATTCAATATCTGTGTTTCTTTTCAGTGTAAATATACTCCTACTACTCTTCAAGGCTTCCTAGAGTTTAATCTATTCTTTCTCTATACTATAAAAAAATATTTGATTTATAATAGTCTGACACATGCTGCAATGTCTTCCAAAAAAGACACCTCAGACAGGAAACATACTCAATAAATATTATATCTAATATTCCATTATATTTCATATCAAAACACAAAGGGATGTTGTTCAAAAATTTGTCACACAAAATTTTTTAAAACATTCTGCTTCTATGGGCCGGTTTGGTACTCCTTTTAATTCCTTAGGATGCACTCACTGAGAGTTGTAGCTTTTTTAAGAAAAAGCTGATAAAGGCATTTCCTGATGTTTTCACACAAAAACCACTACTGTGAAAAATCAGCATGAGCCTTGGGACACCTGCTAGCTCCTGTCTCTCTGGGACAGCTAGCACTCTGCCTGTGTTTAGTATGTCATGTCTTTGCTACACAGCGTCACCTACCACAGACAGATGACACCTTGTTAATAATGTCAGAAATAACTGCTTCAAGTTCTCTGTGCAGCTGCTGGAAGAATTCAGAGACCTCACAAGGCACGCAGAGTTAAATGTTTAAGCTGGTTTTCCTGTTTTGCTCTTCAAAACCTTAAACTAGAAAATCCCTTGAGTGAGAAGTCAGAGAAAGGCTACCATCCCTTCTAGGGTTAAAAGATGCTTTTGTAAGATTTTTAGGTCAGATTAACCTTTTGCTCACGATAGGGCTGGCTATTGGTTTTATTTTTTACTGTCTTTAACACAGATAAAAAAAAAAATCAATATGAAGCGAGACAAAGGGCTCTGGAGGCTCTGGCTACACCAGCTTTTGGTTTGGCTCATACACAATCCTACAACATGCTGAGGCTGGGAAGGATTAGCCTGCTTGTGTTGAGTAAACCGATGATACTCAATAAACAGTTTCTGTTGTAAACCCCTTAGGATGTGCAAAGCCACACTAGTTGGCATTAGACCAGATAAGCTGCCGAACCAGCTGTAATCTCATTTAGACCTGAGCTGATCCTCCTGTCCTTTCATTCCACAGGATCAAAGCAAACCACTGAGGAGGCAGCTGTATTATAGCAGCAGTGCTTGCTGGATGCAGCAAACATTTCATAAATTCCTCTCCTTGAAGCAAGCCTGCACATAATCTACCCAGAGCCAGTTCAATCAATGGATTTCTGAATTCGTTAGTCTTATTATTACAGGATAACTGTTTTCTCCACACAGTGTGGTAGTTGTTGCAAGCCAAGTTTGCAGAACAGCTCTTACTGCTGATCGTTTCTTTCTGGTAATGTGCCTTTGCATTTTTTGCTGTGCCAAATGAAAATGATTTAAATCACTTCAATGTAGTATTTTTTTAAAAATTGGAAATAAAACCAATTCACAAATATTCACGTAGGAAGCCCTGAAATACAGAAATTCCTTCTAAGCATAATTACTGGCTACCTGTTCACATGCTTCCACACATCAGTAATAATGACCAACGCTTTCTGAGCTCAATAACAGCAAATGATGCTAGCAAAAGCAGAGATTATATCACTGCTGTCGCATAAACAAAGACTAAAATTACAGATGTGAAAAAAGTCATGCTAAGAAAAAGATTTCTATTTGCCTTTTACTCCTTGTGTTCTCTGGAATTAAAAAGAAACATTTTCATTGTTAAAGAAATGACTAGCACAACTAATTAAAACCAGAAAACCACAGAAGCAACAGGTCTTTTTAAACCTAGCAAAAATGAAATCTAAGACACTATTCAAATAAGACTTCAGGGTGCAACATTCAATTTCTGTACACCACTTGGAGTTTCCATTGTGCAATTATAGCTAAAAAAAAAAATGTTACAGTGTAACCTTAAGAGCCCTAGAAGAACAGAAAGTGTGTTCAGAAAATGTGTCAACCACTCCATTTCACACCAGCGAAGCAGCAGTAACACATATTCACAGATAACGAAAGTAAAATTAGATTTGTAATTTACACTGGAGCAGGGAAATACTATTTTAAAATACTTTTAATTTCTGTAATTTGCTAATTGTATTAATTGTTAAAGACCTAAGTTTTCTGGCGCAGACGCACTGACAAAAAAAAAAAAAAAAAGATGTAAGAAGAATTATGCAGTACAGCAGTGATTTTGTGGTCAAATAACATGATACCTGGATCACTCCTTGAAGAATAAACAGGAGTCACAGATGCAAATTTGGCCAGAAAAATAGGGGTAAAAATAGCAGTATTTATGACTCACTGTTATTTGCAACCAGTGTAAGTATACAATACACACAAACAGAAAAGCTGAAGCATTCCTCACAGAGCAGTGCTCTGAGTTTACAAAGTGCAAGACAAAAATCTGTATCATCTTTGCACGCACATCCTAACCTACACTACACAGATCTATCGGACCACTGTTATCTGGCCATTAGTGTTTATAATAAGATATGAAAAAATCTGTCCCTGTAATAAAAAGCTTCAATGAAGTATAATAAAATCAGATTTTTAACACATGCAAATTATTTTTAACAGATTACAGAAATGAGATGTTTAGTATGAAGCTTTTTGTTAAGCACTAAAGCACAGACGTGCTAGAGCATGTCACAGGCAGCTGGCAAGGATGAACAAAAGGTATTTGCACCTATCCTCTACAGATGTGTAAAAACCCAACCACACATCTCTTCCTCAATCACTTCGAAACCATCTGATGTGTTAGTTAATGATTCCCCTCTCTCCACTTCATTCTTCAGACATAAAGGGGTCCTATTTAACATAATCACTTAACAGCAAAGTGATGGGTATCAGAACCCTAATTCTTCTAATATTTGCAAAATCCGGCTCTTTTTAATAATAATAACACTATGATAGCAAACTGTAAAACTGTGTAATTATACTTTAATTGTATTGTGAGGCATGCATTAATCACAAAGTTTAAGTACCAAGGATGGAATTATAATAATTCTGTAAAACAAATTTAAGCTAGCTAAGTAGGTCAGAACCACTAGCATGCAACAGGAGACCTCTGGGAATTTATCAGTTAATGGCTATTTATGTGCAAATGAGTGCCCTCCAACCCTCCCAAATCCTGTGTAGCTGAAGGGTATTTCTGTTAACCAGGAGCATGCTTAACTGCTGAGGCATAAATTAAACCATTTATTGGAATGATTTTAATTCTTCTCTCCCCCCACTCTCCCTAACTACTCCCTCCACCCTCACTAGCAGCACAATTTACAGTATTAATTTACATGGAGATAGGATTGCTGAAGAGTTTTCAAAAATTACTTGTTTCAAGGAAGGCAGGGAGAAGAAGATGATGATGACAAGAAGGAGAGAGAAACTTTCAGTAAGAGGCAGCAGCAGTGCTATACTCAATCTGTACATCATCCAGGAGGCAGGCTATTAGAAATTCCAGAGGTTCAGTTTTACAGCAGTGCAGTGTAAACTCCTTCATAATGAACTCTAATGAAATGAAATTCTATTTTATGTCCTCATAGAATTGTTTAGGATGGAAAAGACCTTTAAGATTATTGGCCCAACCATTAACCTAGCACTGCCAAGTGCACCACTGAAACATGTCCCTAAGCAACGCATCTACACGCCTTTTAAATAACTCCAAGGATGATGACTCCATCACTTCCCTCGGCAACCTGTTCCAATGCTTGACAACCCTTTTGGCAAAGAATTTTTTCCTAATATCCAATCTAAACCTCCCCTGGTGCAATTTTAGGCCATTTCCTCTTGTCTCATGTTCTAAACTAGAAGACAATGAAGCTCAAGGGAACTGCATCAACTGTATTTTCTGTCGCAATGCTCAGACTTTACAAATATCAAAAGCTTTCTCTTGAGAGAGAAAACAACAAAAATTTCTTGGTTGCAGGAATAAACACCTTCAATTTCTGAGTTTGACTTGGAAAAAGCTAGTAATTTTTGATGTCTTAGGAAAACAGATACCTTTACAAAATACTCAGAATGAAGATGTATTAAATTTTCACTATGATGTAAAATGGGGATGATTTGCAGACAATATAAATTATTTCTCAACACTTCTAATCATAGCAGTAATTCAGTACAGCAAGCATAACCTCAAGATTCACTTTTAGGCTTATATTTTCATATGCTTGGGGCTCCTTTTTTCTAAGCACATGCACACATTTTCTTGCAAAGCCTAGGGTCCCAGAATAATGAAACAGTAAAAGTTTGATTATCCTAACATCAATTAACCATAGCTCTCTGTTACCCTAAACAGGGTCAGGTCTCCCCAGCGTCTAATAATTACATTGTAAAATCCCTTGATTGCCTGAATATAATCACTCTCCCTATGACATATGGATAATCATGGCTGTGCTATAGTTAATTATTATGTAAGAGATGATCACAGTACTTTACTTTCCGATGTCATCTTTCCACCTAATACAAAACTCCATGTAAATGTAACACACTGAATAAGTATACAGAGAGCATTTCCTCCCCAGGTCAAGCTGGTTTAGAACACCCTTGAATACAATGGGGTGGTATGAATCAGAGGGATTCCCTAGGAGCAAATCTTCAGCAGCTTTAAAATATTTTTAGCGGATACCTGCAACACTTACTGAAGTATTTTCAAATGCACATCACCAATAGCTAATCAATATATTCCAGTCCAGGAAAACAAAGAATGCCAATGAAAATATTTGCTTTTATTCTCATACTTGACTTTATGTAAGGAAAACAAGACTGCAATAAGCAGTAAAGGAAAACCTCATTGCCTTGGCAAGCACATATGCACTTGCCTGTTCCTCCCTTCTCCTGCCCCTCAATAAAAGATGACACACATCCCTAGCTGTAGCAAATGCTCCTGCTGAGTGTATAATGGCTGCCGTGGCTGCCTGTCTAGTCCCTGCATTACCATATAGAGAACCAGGAGGTTTCTGTTTCTTAACATGGATTTGCAAGCATACACATTAAACCAGAAACTTCATACCACTTTCTGATAACAGCCAGAAATGAATAAATGAACAGAACTATCTGTCAAAAAGAAATAAAAATAGTTCACTCCTGTATTTTCAGAAAGAATTAGCACAGCTGTATTATAAGAGCCTGCAACAAGCCCATAGTTACCTCTCCATCTCCTATATGGGGGGATGCTGCCTTGATTATGCCTGTACCTTCTGGCCATTAGCAGGATCTCAGCATTGCCCTAAGGCTTTAATTAACCCTGATTAGAGATAAACAGGGATTTCTGGTTGTGAGAAAAACAGAATAGGCAATACCTTAAGCTTTTCAGAGAACTAAGTATACCACAAACTGCATTTACTTTTCCTTACTAGCTCCTCTCCCGGTAACATCAGGAAGGGACCCCCACAAGATCACAAGATGATGCACAATGTACACACTTCAGAATATGCTCTACTCTTTCCATTAATTTTTTTTTAGGGAGGATAGGTGGCCTGCTATTTTAGGGTCATTTCACATGAGGCACATTTTCACTGTCCCTGGTTTAGTACCACTGGAAAGAAAGCCAAAGCATTTAGATATTGGCAATTAATGACACTTGGACTTGCTCCAAGCCAAATAAAACATGACAACCCACAGCGATGTGCCCTGTATCAACTAACTAGCTTCCTTTAGAAAATGTCTTAAAAAGCATTTTCAAAATAGTTTTCTAGAGAGATTTCAAGACTCAAATACAAAACCACTGAAGACCCAGCACCCGCTTCAGCAGAGCCACTGTGCTTCACACAGAGTATGAGCCACCTTCACGCTCCCACCCCAGAAATTTCAAGAACTAGTAGTATACAGAAGCATGAAACAGGTTCAACTTCCTTCCCCAAACAGAAAGGGGGAAATAAAAAAAAGTAGCTATTGCAGTACTTCACCATTTCTCTTGCTGTGATTTTTTTTTTTTTGCTTGTTTTGTTTTTCAAAAAATCAAAGTAATTCAAATTCTGGTTCTGCTTTCCATTTGAACACAGAGAAACACCCTATAATTTTGCCCACCCACAAACTCAAACTCTCTAACTCATTTTCACTAGTTGTGCTAACTGGTTCCTTACTTTCAGTGATACCATTAAACACGGATAATACTAAGGTAATACAAGAAGCCTCATACTAATTACGTCATTTATGAAAATTTTCTCGTCATTCCCATAGACTCACACCATTTTACAGAGAAACTGTTTGTACTTGTAAGGCTGCTGTTTTCTCTTCCTTTTTTGTTATAACACCCAGAACAAGCAAACTGGAAGTTGCTTTATGTCCCAGAAGAAATTTCATCATAAGCAAAAGCATCCCAGGGGAAGAAGAACCAAATAATCTGAAAATAGTCAACTGAAAACACAGAACGTATTTAGATTCATCCCTTCATTTAGTCACTGGTTTCATGAGAGCACCAAATTGCTTTTCCTGATGAGGTAGTCCCATAAGTTGTAGTAAGAGTAGCTGGCACCAGTAAGTTACAGCTGTCAGTAACAGAATCTAAAAAATAAATTTGGAAAAAAGTAAGCAACTTGCTCTTTATCCTCATTGTAGCTATAATCCAGATTCCAAAACACCAGTGATGGAGGTGGGGGGAACAAAACCCAAAAGCTTGTTCTACTGAACCACTGAAATGAGCCTTTCAGAGCTGCACAAACTACTACTGCTGTTACATTCAGCACCTGGCAGGTGCTTTCCTTGCTTTTCATTTTCCTCCATTAAGACAAGTATATTCACGTGTTCAGTTAGCATTAAGGATTCTCCTTTGAGTTCAGTCAGATTTCTTCCTCCTCTTTAAAGGTCAACTTTCTTTAAAATACACAAACACAAACTAATTCTACTCTCCAGAGATGACCTCCTTTCACAGGGGCTAGCAACAGCGAGAAGAGTACAAGGTGAAATATCTTGTGCAAAGCAGACACATATGTAAAAAGATGACTTGTCTAACCATTCTTGAAGATGACAACAGCTTACTCTTGTCTCTTACTCTTTTGTCCATCTTAGCTATTCTCTGCTAACAGAATAGATCAGAAACACATGGGAATACATGGGCAGAGGCACAAAGTGCACTTTGGTATGCTAGAGAGCCTGAGAACGTTGTCCACCAGCTATCCATACGCTGTCTATAGCCTTCTGCACAGACTGTCAGTAGGAGGCAGCATTGACTCTGACAGCAGCAGCTCTGCTCTGCAAAGTAGTTGGGAGCTAGCTTCATTCTTCTGTCATTATATAAGCAAGATGACACTGTTCTCTAATCCAGCCAAAGCTGATAAGTACCATCAACCTGTCACTTCCTACATTTCAAATTCTAACATTGCAGCATCAAAGAGTTTTTACATTTCGATTTCTTTTGCTGGCAGCGGTCGGTAGCCTCTCATTCTCCCACGGTGTTCTAATGCAGCATTTGCACACCGGGGTTACTCCCAGCCTGAATAGCAGGTCATCCCCTACTCACTGAGCTCATCTGCGGCCCATGTGCTAGGCAATTTAGATCCAATCAGCCCTTATTTAGCTCAAGAGTAATGAGCAGCATAGTGACACAGACTTAAGCCTGACCCTCAGGACACTGCTCATCAAGCAGTAAAACTGTGACAAAATCATTCATCTTCCACCCGCTGGCAAGAAATAATACTCGCACTCACTGTATTACTTTTTCAAGATATAGAAAAAAAAAAAAAGGTCCTGAATTTTCATGATGTGAGACATTAATTTGCAGAAAGCTGAATTCCCTTAAACCCCCCTGTTGCTATGAGCTCACCAGGGGGAAATAGGCCTTAGGAGACAGAAATGGAATAAAGAAAATTGCTTCAGCTTTCTGTTCATTTTAAATAAGCCTTAAATCTGACAAGAGATATCCTAAAGAGAGAAGAAATATATATCTTGTAAGGTAACGAAGAAACAATCAAAATTAAGAGATTAGAAGCCTACTTGCACATAATGTTTTTATTGGCAAAAGTATTTCTTTGTTTAATATCCACAACCCAAAAAAATATATTCCATATGAAAAGCCATTCTCACACCTCATGTGAAGAACAGAAGAAGGAAAACTAAGAGGAAAGTTAATATGGGGAAAATAGTTTCAAATGTGTGACACTTCCATCGGAAAACAAATCTGCAGTTTATGTCCTTCAGGGAGCATATATTTCCCTGAACAACTGCAGGGTCCCAAGCAGCAGTTTCTCAGTACACCTGGATATGATTTTACTCTCTTTTTTTAGTGGATTTACTCTTTCACAACAGCAAGTCTTGTACTGCTGTCAGGTAGGCCACAGAAAGCCTATGTGGATTAATTTTTGGTAGATAAAATGCATACAATGGATGAAACACAGAAAAGTGTTTCAATCTATAGAACAGGGGACAGAGCTGTGTACCTTCATGATTGCTGTATGAATACTATACTTGAGTTTCTTTAGCTTTGGCCACCTACTAAGACTGGCTTTGTTTGGGCTTAACAGTCAGAAGGTCCTCTGGCAGCTTTTGTTGTTTCAGTTTGGTCTTCAAGTGATTCTAGAATAGAACAGAATTTTTCAATTGGAAGGGATCTACAACGACCATTAAGCCCAACTGCCTGACCAATTCAGGGCTGACCCAAGTTTATGTATACTGTGAAGGGCATTGCCCAAGTGCCTCTTAAACACTGACAGGTTTGGGGAATCAACCACCTCTCTAGGAATCCTGTTCCAGTGTTTGACCACCTTGTTGGTAAAAAAATGCTCCCTAATACCCAGTCTAAATCTCCCCAGATGCAGCTTTGAACCCTCCTCACACATTCTGCTGCTGGATACCAGGGAGAGCTCCTCACCTCTCTCTCCTACTCTCCTCCTCAGGAAGCTGTAGAGAGCAATGAGGCCATCCCTCAGCCTCCTTTACTCTAAACTAGACAAGCCCAAAGCCCTCAGCTGCTCCTCATACAGCATTCCTTCCAGCCCTGTCACCAGATCTGTTGCCTCCCAAGGTAGATGCTCTCTTATTACATCTGAAACACCAATATGAAAATTATTTTAATCAGTTATTCACATGGCTTTGACATGACTGCCTACCAATTCAAGAAAACAGTGACAAGTAGAAATGAATATTCTTGCAAACCTGAACCAATGCTAGATATACACAGGAGCTTTCTATAAGTAAAGTATTAGGTACACAGCCCCAGTGCACACCACTATTTCATTTCATTCCTTTGTATAGTAATACCCTCAGAGCAGAGAATACGCAATCAAAACACATGTTGGTTTTAGCTATTCAACTCTGAAGATCAGAATACAAGGGACAAAGGTCTAAAAAGTTTAAGTTAGATCCCCCCAAAATTACTGGGAAAAAAAAAAAAACTTAAATCCCACATAAAGTATGAAGGAAAGAAATTCAGTTTAATTACCAGAGCAACACCTTAAGATAGCTACTGTAGCTAAGTACACAACCAGTATTCTCAAAGATGGTAACAAATTACTTTTAAGGATTTAGACACACTAAAACTCTCAAAATGCTGCTACATTTTAAAGCAGTGCCTGCTTCCCATGCTCCAAAGCATATAAAGACCACATTTTTTTTTGCACTCATTCAAGCCTCAGTTTTATTAATGGAATAACTGAACTTCAAAAAAACCCCAAACAAACCCAACCTAAAAATACTTTAAACCATAGATTAAAAAAAAACAACAAACAAACAAAACCAAACCTAAAAATACTTTAAACCATAGGTCAAATTAGCACAGCAAGGTACTCTTGTCCCCCAAGCATGAGGTCCATGTTGTGAAGTAAAAAAGGAAGGACTCATTTCCTTTTCCCTCACAGGTAAACAAAGCTCATAGCAATTTTCAAGGACTTTGTAATGGTAATTCATTAAGCCTGGGAGATCTAGAGCCAGTCTAAGATCTCCTCTCTGTCAGTTCAGTGGTTTAGTCATAGAGTTGCCCCCTGTGCTTATCAGGACATCACACCCTATTAGCTGTAAATGGGATGGAATGGGTAAGAGAAGACATACTCTTCCAAACTCTTCCAGATACAGTTTTCAGAAGTTCAACATCAGAAAATACATTTTACAAAGACTAACACTAAAGCCCCAAGGGCGAGGGAGAGCAAGAAAAGGAGGAGGAAGGACCTTTCTATTCCCCTCTGGAGCTTATCGGCTTACTTACACAGTAAGATAGGGGGAGAGAGGGCTCTTTCAGTCTCAGAAAGCTTCCCAAAGGCAAGTAACACACACAAAAATTACAAATTATTATCAATTTCCATAGCAAAAATATATTGCATAATCCATTCCTGTAGTGATTTCTCTCACAACCTCAAGGCTAGACACACTCTTAACAGATAGAAACATCCAGTTCTGCTGTTCTCTATGGCCCAATTATTAAACTAACACTTAATTAGAGACAGGTTTACCTGTTTAGCATTCCTTCAGAGCTTATGAATTTTACCCAATTTTCCAATAACTTTTCATGTCCTTCAACACTGGCAGAACAGTACAAATGGACATACATATGCCAGAAATGTTTTTAAAATGAAATTACCATTTATTACGTTATTACACCTGTGGTACTTCTCATTTCTCCTATGGGAATCAGTGGCAAGTCTCCCTGAAAGTAGGCAAAAATGTTTGGAGCACAGCAATGATTTTACACTTGGGCAAGTACTAATATTTTATAATCCTGTAACTCAATGCTAATACTACACAACCCAAATGCCAGGATGATGACAATAACAGAAAGCTCGTGTCAGAGCAATACCAGATTACAGCAAGAGACATTTGAACATGTTTCAAGCACTTCTTCAAAGAATAACATATCGCAATGCTACAACCTGCTGTTTCCAGGTACTCAACAGACTTGAGTCTGTGTCCATTTTTACAGTGAGTTCTGTCAAATCCATTAAATGCCTGTATTTTTATTAACCTAGGGTTTCTTTTTGTGTCATAATGCATTCAAATGACCAGTGCCAGAGATTTGGAACAAATGAAAAGCACATATGGGCAAGCACCCTGAATTTACCTTTCATTAAAGAAGAAAGAAAAAAAGAAAAAACAAACAAACAAACAAACTCCAAAACCCAACCAACCAACCAAACCCCAAAACCCAACCAACCAAACAAAAAAACCTGTGCTTTAAAACACTGCTTAAAACCAGAAAAAATAAAGTGAAAAATTATGTCTGATCTTGAAGCTGAATGCTCCAAGTAAACATAGGGAAGAATTGCTCTGCATTTTTATTTTGGGGAGTTTCTTTATTGTTTGCTGTTTATTTTACACATCAAAAAGGAGACTGTCCTAAAATACAATCTTGCACTTCCTACTGAATCTCACTATGAAGATCAAATACTTGGAAGTGCCAGCAAGTAGCATCTTGTTTCCAATGCTCAACTCACCACATACCAAACTCTAATAAAAATGAGTCCTCCTGCCAAGTCACAGTTCTATTTAAATATATGGACACCAAAATGTCACAATGATAACAATAAAAAAAAAATGGTTAAAAAAGCTTATTTAAAACCATAGGTAAATAGAACAATCAAAAATAAAACAATCAAAAGCTACCAATACTTTTCTAGCAGACAAGAAAAATACCAGAAAAACCTGGAAAGGGTTATTTCAAAACACAGCAGTGTAAAAATGGTGAAGGTGGGGGCATCTTTTCAGATGCCTTGCAAGAAAAAAAGACAAGAAGAAAACAAGAGCCCTTTCAAAACCTTGTATGCCAAGTTTTAGCCCAGAGCAAATTTTCATTGCTATGTTACAAAACCCTTGAAAATAAAGGTTGATAATGGAAATGCTGACAGACCCTTAACCACAGCAGCATGAATAGCTGTAATTAAAGAAGAGCTTTTGGCTACACCTTGCTCTGCAAATGAAAGATTGCCTTTTTTACCATATCCTCAAATAAAAGCAACTGGGAAACCTGGAATGTGATTTTAGCAATCCAACAAGATATGTTAAAGGGGACCACTAAAACTATCTGTCATTTTAAGCTTTAAATACTGAGGCATTTAGTTAACACAACCAAGTTAGTATTTTCATAATGCTACTTAATCAGCAATAAAGAATGCTCCTGTGAGCCATCATCTGGGGTTAGCAAGAAAGTGGCACATGAAGTTATTATTTCCTAACAGCCTAGAGGGAGAAGCTTCTCTCTTTAATCAGTGATCTGACTTACTTCCTACCTGCAAATTCCCTGTCATGCAGTTATAAAATTATTTGCAGTGTACAGAAAAATTACGTTTATGAAAGGCCTACTATCTTATATCTGCCCGGATTTTCAAAGCAAGAGAGTGGCATTGAACTATTTCATCCTTCTGCAAGTTTGGAGGCAGATCAGGACTAATCAGTCTGGTTAAGCCAATAATAGTTTAACATCTGGTTGGCACAAAGTCATCCAAATCTTCTGAACCAAGAAAGTGGTTTCAGTGTTGTTCTACTTGTATGGCAACAGAAGCTTATTTGCAGTGAGTCTGTCAAAATGAGAGAGAGAACCAGTAACACTTTGCTGTGCCATCCAACCGGAAGATCAAAGCATTTTATAAACATTAACGAATTAAGCTTCTCTGTAGGTGGGATAAATAGGCAGGTAAAAGTAACCAAATGTATAAATTCAGAAGCTGAAATAAAGAATTGTTAAATACAAGGCTCTAACAATCTCTCTCATACCAATTAGTATTTGAGTGTGTTGGTAATTCAAATATTTCAAGAGACCTGCTTTTTGTAAGAAAAGGTACAAATACTGTCCTGTTCCTTGTATGGGATGACCTGAGAAGTCTGCAATGAACTTCTATGCCCTCCTACCTATCTTACAAGAGGACCACTTAACCCTCAGCTCTGGAAAGCTTCAAAATACTGTCAAGTTATGAAATATGGCACTTTTTCACCAGTCTCAAATTTTTCCCCATTTCACCTTTAAAACAACACAACAAATGCCATGTGTTAGCTAATGGAGAAAACGTCAAAGTAGTTTTGAAGCCTCCAATTTATTCCAGTAAATACATTCAGTTGAACTGAAATACTAAATAATAAATCAACTAAACTTAGTTTTGTGCTTCATCTTTTTTCAAAAGACTGCCAGAAAAACAGTTGTCTTGGGATCTATGAGCTATTGACAGCTGTAGTCAAGCTACTAGACAGTAACAAAGAACCTAGTTAAAGAGAGATCTTGCATACGGGCCTCACTATTCTTGTTATGCACCTTTTCACAGCTCTTTCCGCATATTTCAGTCTTGCACATTTGAAGTAATGGAAGATCAATAGCTACCTCGTAATATCTTATACAGAAAAAAAGCAGTTTGGGCTTCAAACTGGAGGACTACTTCTCAAAGGCATCAGTAGACAAAAATATGCTTATTGAAGGGCACTGTGAATGTTGAAAACTGAACAAGTACATCAAAGCAGAACTGTCTGAAAGTGGTAAAATATGATTTCCTTATTTCCTATCAAACCCCAGACAAGTATTTAAATTTCCATAACTGTTGCATTTTATGCAACCCTATGATAATAATAAAAAAAGAGACTGAAAAATAGAGTAAATTCAGTGAATAATAATAACAATAAAAAACCCCACACCAAACCCACCTAATTTAAGTAATTTAGTACTGTTAATAATTTTGAAATTTTTTATGCCAAAACAAAGATGGTGTTGTCTGAAATAGTAGCAACAGGATGATTTTCTAGAAAGCCACTAATTCATAACAAAATATCAGGGATGTCAAACCTAGTGTCCTGAAATAGTAAGAAAACATTTTTAAGATTCTAAATATAGTGAGGTATTGGTGGATTGGGAAATTTAACATATATCGTGCACAGCACTCCAGAGATTTTCATTTTACTCTACTTCAGTTAGAAGTTAATATGAACTACAGTTTAACCCTAAACACAAAACCAACACACCAGTCTATATCCACAATTTAACTAAGTAACTTACCGAAGTCTGGCTAGAACAACCTGAAGAAAATTTAGGACCATACTCAGTTCAGCTCCTCGACAAGCAGGCAGCAGCATAGTAAAGCCATCATTTAGCAACTTTTCCTCAGAAAGGCTTAAGTAGCAGCTGGTCTCAAATACTTCTTGGACACCATCAACGTAGGTAGAAAGTACAGTCCAGAGATTTTGTTTCTGTGTGAAGTCATTTTTGGTTACTAAGAACTCCTTTGCCTTCTCACGGAAAGCATTTGAGAGTTTCTCAGCTAGAACACTAATGTCCATGTTCTTCTCAACATAAATCAAAATGAAAGCAAAATGACCTCTCCAGATGAGAGCTCTTTGAGACACAGTGAGGGAGGATGGAGTCAGGAAATCCAAAAGATCCAGCACTCGACTCACTATATCTTCTGTTTCCGCAACAATTGCCAGCATGAGGAACAGGTTAAAAAAGTTCTGCAGTCCTAATTCTGTCAGCTCCTGCATTCTTCTCCGATGGAACTTGGAATAAATTCTACATTAACAAACCAACAGAAAACAGGAAAGAGAAAGATTTTTCTTAAACTATTGCATTTTTTATTGGCTTGATAGACTAAAATTTTATTTCCATGTTTTTAGTTTACACTTATCCTCTTCAATAACCCCTAAGTTTTAAGCATCCACTTCTCCCTCCCCTCCTGTACTACTAGTAGAACAAAAATGCTGTTTTATTTTCTGCTCCTAATACAAGGTACATGCTAAGTTTTCAACTCCAGGTACAGCCTAACCCTTCTCCAACAAAGTACAAAGTGTGCACAAAGTTATGAGCAGACTCTCTCTACCTTGACTGTGATAGGTGACCTCCGCACCATGCCTTCACATCAATGAAATTTAGCCCATAAGGGCTCCTAAGAAAGGAAGTTACCAACTGGTATCTCTTTGCAACAGTAACCAATCAGAGTATCCCAACTTCTTCCCTAAAAAACTCCCTTATTTCTTTTACTGACCTGTACTGCACTTCTGCTGTATGGTGTGTGGACCACAAGTTTGGAAGAAAACAGGGAAACTAAGGTGTTTGGAAGAGAATCTGCTCACCAGCAAGAAGTTATTATGAAACTTTAACCTGTATTGCTTATATGACAGTGCTCAAGTGATACATAGTTGATGGTGAGAAGCACTGCTACTTTGCAACTTTAAAGTGGTTGACAAGACGCACAAAGCTTTCACACATATCTCTTTTCTATGACTTTTGCTCAGATTTGGACTTTTAAATAAATGTCACCATTCTTACAACAGAGGATTAAGGTGAAAATGGCTTAACTTTTTGATTTCTGTGTTTGAAACCTTGGAAGTGTCCTTCACCTTTAATTTAAAGCACATTCCACATACAGGAAGTAAACATCCATAAATGCCGTTTTCCTATTCTGCTGCCTGGAAAAATAGTTGGAAGTGGTGCTGAAGTTATCAAATTCGGCCACCAAAATTTACAGAAAATCCAATTAATCTTGTTTAATAGTAAATTATTACTGACAGGCATTTACGTTCTTCATGCATCAATTAATGCTTGGATAGCTGCTGAAAACAGAGTTCATCCCAAAATCATAGCTGCAGGCTGTTAAATTTTGCTACTTGTGTAATTGATTTATTCAAGGTAGAGAAGATGAATAGTGGTTGATCAGACTGACATAGTGTGTGCTGTCTATTATTCCCCCTCTTAAATTAGGAAAAGTAACAAGCTATAATAGCACAAGAACATAAGTATAATTTGCTTTCAGTGAAACCAGAACAGGCTAATTAAAATTACTAATTACATACAACATGTTTGTTTGCATGTAATTGTAGCAGTTTTTAAACCCAATCTTTACTGACTGTAGCAACTTGTGAAGTGTACATAAATATTAGGTATATTTTCCCTTTCTTGGAAGAAACGTACCAAATAACCTTGTAAACAGATGTACATTCACATGTATATCTTTTCTGTATTTGTTATTTGCATATAAAAAGTACATAATAAAATTTTGATTGATTTTATTAATGTTTAACATTTTTAAAAATCAAAACAAAATCCTCCAAACAAAAAAATTTTTAAGTTTTCTATATCCAATGGAAAACAAAATAAAGTTAAAGAGCACTTTGAATTACCAGTACAATCTCATTATTATAGTAAAAGTTTTAAGCATTCAATAAATCTATATAACATCAGGATTTTGATTTAGGCCATATATATTTTATGGGGTTTTTTATATCATGACTGAGCATACATCTTAATTAGTATGTTTCAAAATGAAATGAAAAATCAAAACCCTCACAAAAAGAATATCATGAGAAATTTTGGAAACCATGACAAAGAAAATGGAAACATAAATTAAACCGCAGGCCTAGCAAGAACCAATCTGCATGTTCTTGGACAACACATGGCTTACCATGCAGCTCAAATAGAATTTCTGTGCCTTAATTACATTGCCTGTCTGGCAATAGGGTTGTACCACTGCACAGGTTGCCAGTGTACCAAATTCCTGGCCTGTGAGACAATGTAAATTATCACAAGCTATGGATGCCAAGGTGACTCTTGGACCCAGCTCCCGGACTTTGTCACAGCCTCAGCTGGCACCAGAAACTTCAGGGAACAACAGCTTTCTTCAAATTATGAATCATCCTGGATCCCTCCCTCATCCCCTTTACTTTCTCATGAGCACAGTACCCCCCACTTCCTTCGCTGTGTGGCTGGAAGAGCCACGTTCAGCCTGACTGACTAGACCTCTTACAACACAAGACAAACTAAATAGGGACCATACCGTCCTTTAATTTGTTTCCAAGGATGCATGCCATTGTTCTCTGCTTCCTTCATCAACCGTGCCAAAATACAGAGAAAAATGAAGTAACTGTTGCTGGACTTGTACAGGGTGGGGACCTGCTGTTCACAACACCAGCTTTTCGCCAACTCAAACATTAATAAAGAAGTTTTACTAACACTTGCCAGACCCTTCAGACCAAGCCAAGGAACAGTAAAGCAACTGTTCTAGAAGAACAAATAAAACAGGAGAGATTGTAAGCAACAATAAATGCTAATATCCCAAACACAATAAGATGCAATCCACACAACTAAAAAAAAAAAAAAAAAAATGCATTGCACCTATGTGCGAAGTATCTTTACCACATTGTAAAATCATTAGTCTTGATGAAAAATAAGAGTCAAAACCATATTGTAATTAATTCTATTGCAACATAATGTAATGGAACATAACATTTTAACATGATTTCTTAAATAAATATAGCAAATCTACAGATACTGCTATTTATTAAATATTGTAAATATATTTTACAAAAGTATAGCAATCAAGCCTGGCCAGAGGAGAATCAGTATTAATTACTAAAAATGGGGGACTGTCAACAGGCAATTCTACATTTTTGTATATTTATCTACTTACCAGGTTCTTACTGTAATAATCCCAGAGTATAGTGACAATAGAAAGGTTCAAGTCCCAGGAACTACACAGAGTTAAACAGCACTGAAGATGCATTCGTAAGTGTTCCTCTAACACACCAGTCTGGAAAAAGGGAGTAAGAAGTTTATTGTAGGTAGGGAGCATCACCTTGTCTACACATAAACCTGACACTACCAGATTCTTAAGAATAATTTCCTAATATAATTTTTAATTTAAATTACATAACATTGAGTAAATGCATCTGCTAATGCAAGCTATGAACTAGAAGATAAAAGCTGACAATAGCAATCCTGCAATCCAGCCAATATAACAATTCATCACCATTTCAGGCATTCGTAGAATTGTAGACACATTAAGATAATAGCCAACTCAATATTGTGAATCTAACTTGAACATGATTGCATGGTGCAGAAACTTGCTAAAAGGGGGGCATTAGCTACACTGCATGCAAGCTAAAACTTCAGCCCTTCTGTTATTCAAGTCCAAAAGAAAGGTCATTTGCCACTGATACAAAGTGCAATTATTTAAGAGCTCATGTTTGTCTTAATGTTCCAAACAGGAAGATCTTTTCTTTCTGAATCATGTTCCTTCTCAACCCTGTGCAGCATGGCTATAAAGCCAACAACCCAGACAACTCTCAATCAAGGGCCAGTAAGAGTCTGAAACACTGTGGGAGAAGGAGGGAGGTCTGCACACAAAAGGAAGGCGGCCCATAGGAAAGAAAATAGGGAATGTAAAACAATTTGATCACAGTGAAGTGTTCAGGTTGTAATTGTGGGATACTGAGAGTGAGATTCATCTCATCCAACTTCTGATGTCAGCAAAACTGGACTTGCATGGGAGCTAGGATATTAGGATCTCCCGGCTCAGACTGAAATCACATGTTTAATTTGCCTGTTTCAGACATTGGGATAAATATACAATGACAAGTTCTGGAAGGGCTTTATTGTATTCACTGGCCATAAAAGTGGTTTAGTGGACCAGCTTGTGTGTAGTTGTCTTAAGAAAAGACTTGTACACATGTAAGTCTAACATCTCCAGGATAATAGCAAACTTGTTCTGTGACAAGAGAAACCCGTGACCTACTTCTAGCTTTCACACCTAAACACCACACAAGCCTGGAACTTCTAACACCATAAAATAAGACAGAGGAATAAAAGGGTTAATTAAAAAAGTATATACAGGATGTGTTTTATGACACAAAATCATAGCCCCAGGGAGGGGAATGAAGGAAACCATGTCTCAGATAAATATTGGGAAATTTTCCCTTTCAGTTCTGATTACAGTGCTGGGTCCTGAGCTATGCCCCAAGCTCATCCAGCTCAGAAAATGATGAAGCTAAAAAAAAGATAAAAATAATAAAAATAATATTTTTTTTAAAAAAAGTCACTGATGCCAGGTGATGGGAAGAGATATCATTAGGTACCATTGGGTTGTGTTGGGTTTTATTGTTTGTTTGTTTGGGGGTTGCTTGTTTGGTGCTGTTGTTTTAAAATAGTCTAGCATTAAGTACCTGTCACTTACCTCTTACCCACAGTGCTACTTCTTACCACTTACAATGTTTTTGAGCTGTTTTTCTCTTGTTTTCAAGGCTACACATGCTACACAAAGCAGTTATAACTTACTAACTTATCTCTACCTGGCTATACATTCATGTGGAAAACACTATTTGCTACACTTTATCAGAACACTGTAAACAATTATCTACATAACTTCCAAACATGCTTGCCTTCTCATGAACAATTAATGTAGGGCGTATAGCTTTTAAAGTGGGATATTTCCGCAACTTGAAAATTGAAATGGCACTTTCAGTTGTCGTAGAAAATTATATATACAAGACACTACATATAACATACAAACCCCACTGAAACAGGACGAAAAAGCTCTTCAAGAGACTTGTTAAAAGATGAACAGAATAAGAGTGCAAATATAATAAAAAATGCCTACAAGAGAGGTGAATTGTTCTTATGTATAACATAACTATTAAATACTAGTCTTCCCAAAATAATATTATAAAAAAAAACCAGTCAGAACCTCAGCCATTTTCAACAGCTGCTGTTTTTTAATGAATAAAAGAATTATGATATAAAACAAAAAAAAATGCAGCTGAACATGTCTATTTCTCTAGAGAGCTACCTAGTTATGAAAGATGTAAAGAAACACCCCCAGAAAACAACCAACCAAATCAAAACATACACCCTTTAGAAACAGAATGCTTAGTCTTAAAGCTGTAATTTGTGCATAGGATTATATTTAGGATCTAATTCAACAAACAATGACTGCTTCAGTTAAATTAATTCAACAATAAAAGCGTAATTGTGAGCAGCTTCAATTTGAACCACTATTTATCTAACCAACAATAGTTTCAGAAGTTTCCAAAACAGAGATAGTACTGAAGGATTTATCTCAAATTTAATATGAAAGTTCTCCAGACTTCAAATATCCTTGGGATTAATAGATTCTCTCATTGCTCTTTTGCTTAAAATGGTCTCTTGCACTGCTGGATATACTATCAGAACTCTTGAGGTAGTCAGCTTTTAATTTATCACAGAAGGGAGGAACACCAGATATCATCAAAATGATAGTACTATCTAAACACAACGTTTTTCTCTTATGACCTCCTACTGCAGTAACAAAATTGGTTTCCTAGAACTCCAACAAATACTTCTGTATCTCCTTTAGAGTAGAATTAAAGAAGAAAATATAGTGAAGGTATAACAAAATTGAGGCAGAAATGAAAAACACAAAGCATTTTCTAAAATGGGAGAAGGCTAGTAAGACAGACTGCTATTAGTTCTTACAAACAAAAAAGCTTTTGATTCTCACTTACAATACAACTTTGCAAAAATAAATTCTTACACTGACAAGCCATGAATTTAGTCAGTTTGATGTTGCCTAGTATACAAATACAGCTGTTAATATTCCTAGTATAATTTTCATTTTGTAGTACAAACAGCATTGTAAAGCAGGTATACATTTGTCATTAGCCCAGTAACAGAAATCCAAATTACAACAGAGGTTGGAATACCGCATGTAACTAATTTCCCCATAAATGCTCTTTTTTAGTGTTACAGATGAAAGATTTTTCAAACAAGCAACTGCCTTCAACTCTACCCATCAAGAATTATAAAAAGAGAGAGCAGTTCCTGGCTGAGAAACTCACCAGTCTATCAACCTTTCAAAACTGAAAGGATGTATCCAAGGAAGCAGCACTCTGCATTTTCCCAGGTATCTATTATTGTTCACACCTTTATTTACAGACCACAAATAGAATATTTTTGCTTCTCATCCCCATTGGTCCCCTAACCTGAACAGCATCCTCACATTTTATCCTTACTCAGAAAAAGGCTGCCTATAACCTTAGAAAGTTCCTACCTGAAGACAAGGCACTGCAGCACTCCTCTGTCAGCTTCACCTGGACATGGGACACCTTCCTCAGGAAGTCTTTATTGCCCACAAATTTACGCATATGCTGGATGAAGGTGGCTCAAACTGGTAGGGATCACTAAACAGTTTTACTGAAACTACCAATATGCTGTAGGTTTAATACTGGTTAGTCATTCCAATACTTAGCTGTCCTAAGAATGTTAAAGCTAACTGCAGCTTCTGGTGATTCATCATCATTCTTTTCTCTGCGACAAACCCTCAGTCTGCAACAGTGCCTATCATCTCTCATAACACAGAGATTGAAGCTTACACGAAGAGAAATTGACAGTTACTGGTAGGAGAGAGATTACCAATTTACATTACAAATGCATGATCTGCACCTTTTTCAGATGCTTTTGAACATATAGAATTATTCATACTTGATTTCATCTCAATTTTCTCCCCTCCCTTTCCATATTCCCATTCTCCTCCTGAACATGTACAGTCTACAAACTTTTGAAGATATGCAGCAACAAGCACAAGTGCCTTAAAAGGATGATGGACATAGTATGTTCTAAACATTATTAGGTTTTAAGCTTCCATATACTTAAAAATTTTCTAACCACCAATTCCTGACCTCTCTTGCAAATGAGTGATTCTGCACTATCATTTCTTCTAACTTATTTTGCACAGCTATTACTGTGCATAGTATAGACAACAGAGGATATATGCTGAAAAGTATGGCTCAGGTAGGTTTTACTAACAAGCCATGCATTAGTGGGTAGTATCATCAACACCTTCCTGTTTTTCATTCAAAAGAGCACTTTTCTCCCTTTTGCTTTTTCCTGCTTCTCCATGTTCCATTTCATTATTGATTTATTGATATCCCATTGTGTTTCCCATTCTTACATTTTTTGGTCTCAAAAACACTCAGAGATATAAAAGGATAAGATAAAAGGTAAGACTGGCCACATGAAGCCAACAGATCAGCAGAGGAGACAGACACTGTCTACTGATAAAAGAAAATCTTCCTAGACACTGCTAAGAAGGCTGGTGTTTAGGGACAGGAAGCAAGATACATTTTTTCAAAGAAAGTACCTACATGCACTTGTGCATGAACATATAGGGACTAACGTTCTCTAAGGTGCATTTCCCACAAGAAGGAAACTAAACTAGAAGGCTCCTTAAGAAAACTGGTAACAGTTGCAAACATATCCTTGGCAAATGAGGGTTTGTTTTAATTCTAACAGTGACTGTATTTAGAAATTAAACCAGGTATTTTTCCTCATATTACTGTCTCACGATTGACTCATTCAAATCTTCTGAACTTGGCCATCTAGCTGCCTTGCTAAACTGTCTAAAATTCAATACTTGTTTAACAGAAGCATCAAAAAGCTTTACCTTTTACATACACTCAACTTCAGAGTAATCTTTATTCAAAAAAATATTCACAAGAAAAGACAAATATTTTGAAGAAAACTATTAACCACACATGTCTTCTTACTGTTTCTGACATTGGTGACATACAAAAAATGTAACACAGGAAGGTATCTAATAAGTTACTGATAAGTTTCTATGCCTCTTGTCTAAATCTCTCCAGTTTCTCCCACAATTAGTAAGCATCCAATAAGTGATGTTATCACTGTAGTTTTAATGTATATGCACAGCGTGTATTCAGTTGCATACTGTGAAATCATTCAAAAACAGTTAACCTTTTAAGCTGAAAGACTACATAAACAAATGCGTTTATGTACAGCAGCATTTTTCAACATTTTAATACTTTCATGTATCAACTACCCAAACAACTACAAAATATCTTTTTGTAAAAACTGTAACTGTAATAAGAATTGTTCCATACTCCAGCTTCAACCACAGTTGCTGTATTACTACTGGCTTGCTCATAGCAAAGAAATAACTGTTTCCTTGTCTACTTTCAATAACAGAACTTTGCAGATTTTTTTCATCTGAGAAAGATGTTTATTCCCTTCCTAAGCATACAAAAATTAAAGAAATTATTTTTACAGGTGTTGCTGATACAGCATTTGCAACTTGTACCATGCAACTTCAGAGCAAATTTACAGAGCTGCAACGTAACATATTTAAAAGCATGATGAACAGCATATTTAAAAACATTTTAAAAGGAGGTCAATTCTGACCTCTGGGCCATGAAGCACTGCATTAACAGTTCTGCAGAAAGAAAAATGATAAGGTATGAAATGAGTGCTCAGAAACTAGAACCTTATCAGTAAGAGCTCGATTCAAGCCTGTAAGACAAATTGCACAGCAAGGCAAGTCACCTTCCTGCTGTGATGAGGATATAGCTGAATTTTCAATGCAACTGACTATCGCCTTCATCATGTCTCCTCAACTTGATATCCTCACATTCAGTATCTGGTTTACATTTTCTAAGCATCCAGTTCTTATTCTGAATACATCTTGTCTGAGTAGCCATATACCTACCCTTCCAGGATAATTATCTTCTTCCTTTATCTGACAATTTAGCATCAAGCACAACCACTTTTTAAACTGCTAACAACGAGGGAACTGTATGCTGCAATAGTTCACCTACATCAAGAATGCTCATTTACCTTAATAAAAACACTAGAATTCCCAAAATATACTTATCAGTTGGACTTTGTTTCATGTACTGTCTTTTCCTGAAAGCATCCCTGACACCTTCCTTGTTCGTTATTTCTTCCTTTACATACTTACTTGAGCATCAGTGGATTTTTTAAGGAGTTCTTCCACAAATTTCCAGTTGGATTCCTTCTGTTTCTGAAAAATAAAGATTATCAGCAAGAAACAGCATTTGTATTCCTCCCATGAATCATTATATAACAACATGAAGATAAGGAAGCAAGAGATTTTCAGAAATGTTTCAATTCATGACCGCTTACTGCAGTTGTCACTGAAAGTAACTTTTCTGTTTTACGAATGTAATTGATAACTATCCTAAAAGTTAGGCCTCAAAACCAAACGAAGAGCAAAAAAATAAAGAGGACACAATTTAAACTGCTTTAACTTGACTCATTTGCAACCCCAACCTTCACTTTAAGTAAAGAAGCAAAACATTCAGGCATTTTTGAATTGTATGAGCAGTATATCTTACAATTTCTTTAACACTCTGTAAAAGGAAGATATAAGTGGTAAGAAGGAGGAAGAGGTACAATCTCACCTTTTCTATCCATTCAAATCAACTAGACCAAGCTAGTGAAGTAAGAGAGTTGCAAGGTGAAGTATATTAAGAAGGAAGGGAAAAAAATATATTTAGGCAAAGTAGGAAAGAAAAGGGTAGAAGGTTTTTCAACTAAGACTATTTCCCAGGGAAAAATGTGAAAGGCAACCAAGCCAACATGCTTCCAATTCTACTAGATAAAAAAAAAAAAAAATAATAATCTCTTGCACTCAGCTATATATGTAGCTTGTGTAGATAACCAGATGTGTGAACACAGATCTTTCATCAGTGTCCTGCCTTATACTCATTCCCTCTACTACCACAGCTGTTAAGCCTTATGAATTATTCCAAAGATATCTATTCTGTAAATGTATAGAATTAACAATAAAGAGCATCTAATGCTTTGGTAATTGAAATATAACTACTTTCCAATAGCAACACCATCATGCCCCATCCTCCTCTGCTATTGACTGCACTACTTAATGCTGTGACTTCGTGACAATTCCACACAGAACTTTTAGAGTACCAAGAGAATTTTAAAAATGAACTCTTTAAAAAGATGTACTAATACTTACATAAGATAATTTGACTATTGGTAGCTTTATATTTTTGCACAACAAGAGCTATGAAAGATTACTGATGGAACTAAGTGCAGTCTATGGATCACCTATGGAAAAAATATGAATGAAAGGACAGATCTGCAGAAAATTACACTATAGCTGTGATTTCACAATTCAGGAACTTCAGCTGTATCAATTAAGGAATCTCCTCTGCTTCCTCCTTGTCCTGCCAGCTGCTCCTCCTGCCCTCACAGCTGTAGCCTGCCATTGCTCAGTTGTTCTGATACTTCTGTTTGTGGGACACAGTGTGAACCAACCTAGAGCTTTAGCAGAGAAAGAATGAAAAGGTGAGGAGAGCCTGACCTAGGTCATAGAACAGGAACACAAATAATTGTGCCAGAACAGTAGAGAGCACATCATCCATAGGGTGGCAAACAGAACTTAAGCTGTGACTGACACCTAAGCTTTTGCAGCAAGAAACCAGAGCTAGCATCCTGTCAGGAGAAGCATCTGTTGACAGGATGCATCAAGAAGTAACCAAGGAGTAAAGGCTGCACTCCAATAATGAGTAAAAGCCAGGAAGTGCAGAGTCAGCATTCCCAGACAGTTCTAGCTAGTACTTTCATCAGATTTTTGTCTACTGTATTTTAGAGCTTGACATTATGTGAACTTCTATACACTGTCATGATTATACTGCAGACTCCAAGTAAATCTAGTCAACTGCTCTAAAGCCAGATTTATAAGAGATGAGTAGATATTAAAGAGTCACACTAAATGGCTACAAGACCTCTCACTGTCCTGATCAGCTTACTCAGAACATTCTTCTAGCACTCACATGGTCCAAGGACACACAATCTATACAAAAGGTGTTTATTGCCAAAGTTCCAGCTCACCTGCAGGATGCAGATCACTTTACAAGTTCCTAGAATAATCTAGGGCAAACTTCTGACACCAGCAGGAATTTATTACAAGACTGCACCCAGGTTCAACCCGAACTCAGAAAATAATGACACCAACCACCTGCTCCGCTCTTTTTTTTTTTAATTAGCCTCAATCATCTTTGATATTTTAGCAGACCTGTACCATTCAAATCCCACTAGATTTACATCCTAACAGTATTCCCTGCTACACTGTCAACACGGCATAGCTACTGTGTACAATTCATTCTTATCAGAGAATACACAGAATCTGTATCTCTTACTCCAAACCTGCTGGCTTATAATAACCTCCTTCCTTCTCCAGTGTGCACTAAAACCAACCAAACCTAAAGACTTTACAGTGCATAAAAGTGCTGCTAAAACAGAAAATGCAAGCTAAGACCCTCTGGGTTTGCAGGAAGTAACTTTTTCAAGGACTAACAGCTGACTACCTGGAAGAGCCATACTAGGCTTCTCATCTTGAAGCCTGTGTTTGCATATCTTGCCATGAATTCATTTCACATTATTGTATGCAAGGAAAGAATTCTTAGCTCCAGGTAATTCTGCCTATGTTTTCCTAGCTCCCAGTATATTGAAATTGACCCCTGCAATGTTCAGAAGTAGCAAATTTCCTCATCAGGTCCCATTTGGTTTTTAAATGTACAAATCTTGCTTTTTAGAAGAGTGAAGTGAGACCTGAGTGAGGGGTTATAGAAAGAGACATGTACTGTATATCCCTTAGAACAGTCTTGAAGAAAGCTGGCCAAAATTTTCTAGTTTTAAGAAAAATGGTTTCAAGTATATGAAATATATATTCAATATATATGAATCATTGCATGTTTGAAATTACATTATATGAGCTAAAGGGGAAGAAATAAAAGGAAGCAAGTCTGAAACCTATTTAGAATTGTAAAAGCTTTCATAATAACCTTAAGGCTATGCAGACCACATTAAAAAATTGAAAATCTTCTACAGATGACATAGGCTTAGAGGCAATTTTTGCGACACAGCACATGAATAACCATCATTATGACACATCACCCTCCCACCTCTGATCACAGTTAATTAAAAGAAAGCATGTGTCATGAAGCTATCACATCAGATGTTTAACCAACAAAACAGGACTACACTAAGCTCTGATGTAATTCCATTGACTTCACAAATTTATAATCACAGACTATTTTATCTTAAAATATTCAAAGAATGTTTGAGGCTGTAATTTGAGGGAGGAAGAACACCTGAAGAAATGCTTACAATCAACTACCTACGACAGACTACATCCTTGTGTATGAAAAGTCACTGTTGTTACTGATAGAATTTTTTGTAAGCACCAATGGCACCTAAGAGAACACGGATCCCTGGACAAATTCACAAGCACACTCTGATGCAAAGCACAGCTAACAGTTTGAACATAAAGACTACTGGAATCATCAAGAGGAGTGTGTACTGGTTGTTCTCATGATTTACAGATAGAGATTTGGAAATTATCTTTTCACAAATGGGCTCGAAGGAAAAATTGTTATTTAATCTTGGGCAAGTCACTTCCTGTCACTGTGTCTCGAGATTCCTACTTTAAAATAAGAACAACAGGAATTCTTTCTTTCCATTCTAAATCTGCTTAGCTTATTTAAATAATATAGTGCCTGAGGCAAAAATATTCTCTCATGAGGCTAAATACATAGTATGTATCAGTACAAGAGACAGAAAAAATTTCCAATGATCAAAGTAAACAGTATCACTGCATTTTGATTAGGGCATAAAATATAAGAAACCCAGGATAAATATCTGCTTCACTCTGGTTTCTATAAACAACCTGGGAATAACCTTTCTCTCCATTTAAGCTCCTCTATAAGCAATAATTCTATCTAAAGTTCCTCTGAGATACACAACAGATTGTGGTTCTTTCTGACTACCATAGCAATGGGCAAAAGCAAGGGAAGCGTGGGACAACCTTCCGTGTAATGACTGGATGTGGTATGCAATTTTTCACCATATGAATGTGTAAGAAGTTGCTTCATTTTGCCATGGTATTATCAGAAAAGTCTGAACAACATGGTAATGCGCAGCATGCCATGGGATCCTAAGGCTCTGTCAACCCACAAGCAGTGGAAGCATAAGTATCCCACACTCATCAAGTCCTCTAGTTACCCAGAATGGTCATGAGTTTTACAACTAACTATTCAAGCGGTGAGTTACACCTTCTCTATATTTTAGTTTTTTGACAAATCAGGGAATTTGAGAGTTAAAAATAAATGAAAATAATCCTTAACTTTATTAGAAAGTCTAATTTTACCTATGATGAAAAGTGTTCACAGAAATTCAGCATTTTTCATTCTTTCTCTGTTTATATGCTAATGCTTTTAAGGATCCAAAGATGATGGGGAGGATTTTAAGTTATCAACACAAACTGATCAACTGATGTGACCAGACTCTTCCTTTTTTACAGATCTGCAGTTTACACATGTATTCCAATGTTTCAATCTTTTTTCCTAAGTCAGTCTAGGAAATCATGGTAAAGATCTTAACAGAAAAAGGATATGACCTTTCCAGCTTTAAATTAGAAATCTTAAATTATAAATAACAAAAGACACTTTACAAGAAACTGCAATTAAGCCAAATTCATGGAAGAAGCAATACATAGCTGGTTCTTGGCTAACTAGAGAATATAAGCAATCCAGCTGAAATGCAAAAATTAAAAAACAAAACAAAACCCCAAACAAATAAAAAACCCCCAAACACTACAGTGAGGCAAAAGATAAAAGAACAGAAGGACAGATGACAGAAGACGGCATGACCTAATTCTCCCTAATGAGAAAACCACTTTGAAACAAAAAGCCCCAGTAAACCAAAACACTAGATTTTTGGGTCTGCACCTATCTCTTTGGCTTTTAGTCAGCTCCCTCTATGGTCAGTTAAGAAAAACTGACAGCTTTCACATCTCCTAAAATGGATGAACTCCCTCATCAAGTACCAATCTCCTTCCCAAGGAACAAAACTTAAAACTAGGAAGAGACTTAAAGGTCAAGGTTTACATGACCATAGAACTGCAGAAAACTATGTTGAGGTCCATGAAGGAATTTAATAAATCAGTACCAAATATGGCCTTCATATATCTTATAGGTATAGGAATGTGATGTGCAGGTCCCATCTAGGCCCCTTACAGAATTCATGGTAACAAGTCACTTACAGTGAGGTTCATAGACAAGAACCTGATTCATCAGGGACTAGGACTAGCCTGCTCCATCTAGTTGGAAAATATAAGGCCATCTAAAAGCAAATAACTTGCAACTTACTTCCAGAACTTTCTAAACTGAAGCTGGAATTCAGCAGTTACTAGACAATGTCTATTGGTACCAACACAGAAAATTAAACTATATAGAAAAATGTATATACATCTCATCATACCATTGCTGTGATGCAAAGAGAATGCTATTAGAGTGGAGTTTATCCAGAGCAAAGCCATTGGTTTAAAGAATAAGAAAGTAGGACTAACAATTACACAGTCAATGTCTGAGGTTTATACTTCATGGGGTATAATCTAATGTGTTCAGTTCCTTAAACAAAACTAATGAAGCAGGCAGTTTAAAAACATATGCTACATCATTAAGTCTATGTGTTACTAACTAGCTGGGATATTTCAGGTTTTCTTAATACACTAATCTACTGAATATCTGGTATAAAACATCAATATGTCAAGAGCTCTTGGAATGTTTACTGACTTGTACAAAGCACACCTCAACGCCACCAACCTCAAAGGACTTTTAAGGAGTGTGAAAATCCCCTTATTAGAACATGAATTTTTGTCTATCAACAAGCATAACCAAAGTTAGACACCTCAATTACAACAACTTTTAGGTATTTAGGAAAAAACCATACCTACCTTTTCATCTAGGTTTCCATTACGGTCAAACTGGTAGAGTGAGGCCAGGTGACTAATAATCCACCAGCTAAAACTCAATGGGTCTTTACACTGAACTGTTTCAAAACCAGACATTCTTTCAGAACTACTCGGCCTTTCAAAGATATTCTTTAGAGTTTTGTTCACCAAGCTCCAGAAACTCTGTAGAAAAGGCAAAAGTAAATTTAAACTGTGTTGAATAACAAAGCCTATGTTAACAAGTTTGCGTACAGTACTGTCCTACTGATTAATTTGCTTTTATAGAGAATAACCGAGATGGCAGTCATTTAAAGAAGATAACAAAAAAAACAGTGCTCAGTATTACCAGAGAAAACCGGGAGCTACTTTTGAATGTCCACTCTAAAATGCCAGTAGAAAGCAACATGAAAGGATAAGCTTTGGTAACAAGGAAGAACATGGTACGAAACTTCATAGACAAAATTACAAGCGTTTGGAATGCTGACGTGCAGATGGAATGGTGCACAAACACTTAGACGACAGAAATTAGATGTCGTTAATGAAGACTTTCATAATAGATTTTTTAAAAACTTGTAGTGGCAGACTAACCTAACCAAGAGAAATATAGTAGTATATAGCAGAGAATCAGTCTGAAAGACAGCAAACTGAGGTTCAAATTCCCTCGTTTATTTTGAATCATTTGTAGCACTGACAAACTGATTCTCTTTGGCTCAGATCCCTGTCTATCCCACATACTGCTTCTTACAGACTGTACCTATCATTCCTAATTATACAAAACTCTGGGATTTCTTTGCACCTGCATTTCACCCACGTGCGCTGGGTCCTGATCTCAGTGCTGATTTCTTATGCTTCAATGTGCTAGTGCAAACACTTAACACTTACGAAGTTTCACTTGTGCTGTCCACCTTTGCATCTGCTGTCATTCATGAGTAAACAGCTATCAGTACAAACACTCTACTGTGAATTACTTCATTCTATATTAAGTGAACTCTGTGCAGTACTTACTGCACAGAGGGCAGATTTGGTTTTATAAAGATTATTCAGAAAAATTTCAATAGATTTTGACACTTCTTAATATTAATTCAGAGAAACATCATACCGATTTTAACCAGAGGTCAAGAAAGAAAAACCAAAATACTAGGAAATATTAAGAGAGGAAAAGAACAAAATAGAAAACATCATTATTGCAATGATTAAAACCATATGGCCACCTAACTTGGAATACTACATGCAATCCTGGCAGTCTGCCATTTGAGACAGGATCAATGAGTACGGAAAAAGGTTCAGAGAAGCGTGACAAAGATGACCACAGGTAGAGAATGGTGCTTGTAAAAAGAATGACTGATACAGTAAGACTTTTCAGCTTAGAAAAGGTAAAAGGTAGGAGATATAAAAAAAAAAAAAATACTATAAAGTCATATTGATATAAGGAAGGAGAACAGGTAGTGATCGGCTCTTTCAATAAAAGTATACGTGATATAAAAAGAAGTCAGCAACTACAGGATCAAAAAACAAAACCCAGGTTGTTCTTGTCTAAGTAGTTCAGGTATGGGTATCAAAGACTGAAACACGGGCTACATATGTCATTGGTCTGACTGTACCCATGTTTCTAATGCCTGGAAATGAATCATTGCATGACATAACATAGAAATATTTTTTCTTTTTTTCTAATGGGTACACACAGTTTCTTTTCTTTTGTTCTACCATACTGCTTTCAGAGTCCTTTGCTTTACTGTTCTTTTGCTTTACTTTCCTCTGCTTTACTTTCCTCAGTACAAGGAGCACTCTATCAGTACCCTACATCATAAACAAACAGCACCCTGCAAACCTAGAATCAGGACATGACGCACCTTTAAGATGGAAAACTAATGCATCATAGTTAGCATGCAGTCCTTCTAACACAAACACGAACTTCACTTCCATCATATGTGAACTCATGCATTCATGGCAATCTGGGAACATCTGGCAACTGTATTGCATATGTAACATGCATGCATATGTAAGTATGCAGTATTGTTCCAGTACCTCTGTGTGAGACCTTTTATTTCTGTGGTCCAGCAGCTGAATAAGTAGAACCCATAATTCTTTAACGCAGGTACAGGGATAATGGTGACTAATTAGAGCCTCAGAAGGTCTCACCTAAAAGAGAATAGGCAATACAATTATTCAGAGAAGTGTCATTTTTAAATTGTATTTTATGTACCAATATTTTTGTTGTTTGGGGTGTGCTGCAGTTACATAATACAGCTAAAATTACACATTACGCATTATTTCATTAACATCCAAATTCTACCTCATACAACAAAGACCATCTCCTAATGCTACATAAGTTACAGGTGTGCTATTTCTTAATTTCTTCTAAGCCACTTTCAAAAATTATTTAATCATATGAAAATGGAATTCTGAGGCCTAAATGAAAAGGAATTGCAATAAATACTGATTCATTGTCTGACAGTAGGGAAAAGATAAAATAATTTATTAGATTTTCTTGAAGCTCTTGGAAGATAAGAAAGATTTTATTATTGTTACTTCTAACTGGAAAATACTTAATGACTAGGCATAATGCTAGTAGAATATGTTTTTGTTGGCATGAGGATGTTAATGTTCCCACAACATTTCACAAAATCTGCTTTTTGGTAAACTTACTGCAAGGCATTCTTTTAATATGCAGAAAACAGCATATTTCAAGTTGTGTACGTTATTTGATTACTATGCCATATTTAACAAAATTCACTCAGACTGATGCATTTCAAATGCAAAGCAGTCTTCTTGTGATTCATCCTTCAGCTTTACATTCCCTGAATTGTGAAACAAAACAGCAAAAGGAATTACGAAATACATAAAAATTCTCTGTGTGCTTTAATGTTTTTAAGACCTACCAGCACTGTATTTGAAATAATCATAGTACAGACAAAACTTCACTTGCGCTGTCTTCAGACCTATGAATCCACTGAACTGTATTCGGAAGTGGCAAAAAACAGTGAGAAAAGCTTTGCTGAAATTGCATAATTAAGTACATTTTAACTTCAGCATGGACACAACAGCAGAAATGTAGAAAGAGGCAAGAAAAGGCAGCTCATACTCAGTTTATCCCTAAACAATGAGTAGTCCAAGTCTGGATAATCAGCCCTCCTAAAGCACTTCTAATATTGCCCAGAGAGCCTAATTCATCTAACTCAGTTCAGGAGAAAGAATTGTTCCTATCCTTCCTTGACAAGATAAAGAACCTAGGGTGACTAGTTTAGACAACTGACTCCTATTCACCCAGACCTGATGAGGTGAAACCTGATTTTTTATAACCTCATGCTCTTCCTGATCCATTCATGCACAGCTGTTCTCAAATCACACAGGTACTTAAAATAATTTCTGAATTTGGAAACCTAATGGTGCAAATTGAAATCAAAATACATAATGCCAATGACAGCAGTAGTGTGTGAAAGAGGCATTAAAGAAGTGCAAGTAAATGACTGAATACCACACTCCTACAATTATAAGAACAAGTATATCAACAATAATTTCAAATCTGTACAATATCCTATAAGTACACAGACTTATTTATCATGCACGACTACTGTTTTCATACAGCTCTAAATCAGGTTTAAATATAATTATAAATATTGAATGCATTTATAAATGACACATAATTAGTTTTCCTCTCTCTGTAAAGAGCCCTTCTTAGCCTATGAAATTGCCAGGGTGAACCTTGACAATTTATTTTACAGTATCATGAAGTGAAGACTGAAATATTTAAAATAATTCTATTATTCACACTCCAAGTAGTCTTTTAAGAGTTTTTCATGTGCCTACACCTCCTCATGCTTTTAGTTAAAGATCTGTTGTGAGAATCTCTCAAGAACCTGAATTAATCTTACGCAAATATTATCTTGAGAATAAACAGTGTTACCACTAAAGTCTATTGAAAAATTCATTACTTAACTACTAACTGCCCAAAACTGAAGCGCCTCAAAAATACTCTGGTTATGACTCATCACCAAAGAGCAAAACAGATTCCTGAGAAAGGAGAAATCTACTTATTATAGATGCACTATAACACTGGACCATTTTACAAAAGTATTAGGTAGATAGACTATCTTACAAGTGAGAGTTATAGGCCTTTTACATGGAGTACCAGTTGTTGCAGCATCTAGGTTTCTTCATCTACTACTTGCATCTACTACTGTGGTCTTCTACAAGACAGCAAGATGACTTCTGCAGAAGACATGCAGTATCCATCCAGAATAGAGACTGGCTAGTAGTATCAAAGTAAGACACTATACAGGTACTGGCTAGACTAAGGATCACTGAGACATTGTCTTCTTCAGAGACAGTCTGAACTCCTCTTGCAACGACCCCGAGTTCAGTACCGTGGTAAGAATGGTTATAACTTCAAATTGCGGTACTTCTGGGACAATGGAGCTCTGGTGTCAAATATATGCTTTCTGAAAATGGAAAGAAGATATCCAAGAATACATATTTCTATGTCAAATGTATCTCAGAGCACAATGGCCTCAGTTACTGATCCAAATAACGCATCTTGATACCAAAGCTGTCCAAGAAACAGATCTGATAACTTAAGTCTGGAGGATCAGTGTTTATGTCCCTTGTTCTAAGGATACCCACACATGTTAAGAACTGCACTTCTGAATATTCTCAGCCAAAAGCTTAACGACATGTTTTAGTGATGAGCTGACATTGTCATCTATTATGGGTACCAGTTGTGTTCCTAAAAATTTTGAGACATTATTTCAATTACTTATTATAACAATGAATGCATACTAGAGGAGGCACCAGCTGAAGAGATGCAATCTAGCTCAAGCACAAGCTCTACTTCAGAAATTAATCTCAAACAGAACTAGACTGGCCTAAGCCCAGGGAAAGCTGAAGAAAAAGTGGTGGCAAAACAATCTCTCTGTAATGTGTCTCTGTGGAAGTAGAATGAATCTGCCATTTTAACATCTGACATTTCAAAGTCTATCGTCAAGCATAATGGTCAAAAGATGCTATTTGAATATTCTTTTGAAAAAATTACTCCCATTTATTTACCTTTTGATAGGGGAGAAGGCTGCAGTATTATCTAATAATTTTATAGATCAAAACTGATTTAAAAAAAGGTAACAGTTCTCTACAGATAGCTTAAAAGAACAATGATCAAAAGTTAACAGCTATTCCTACCCCACCCCCAAATAGTAATATGAAAGAAAGGAGACTCCATTTTCCCTGTCTTTGTACTAGAAAAACATAAATTAAATAGTGGTCAGTACTACTTATTCTCAGAGTTCAGCCTTGTGCCCACCTAAAGCTGTTTTCATAATGATACAAAGATTACGCAGCTCTTTTACTAGCTGCTATATAGAGCTATTATGACTTTCTAGCTTTGGAGTGCTCAAAACAAGTGAGAAAAACACTGCAGCTATAGAAAGAACAAAAAAGAAAAGAGAAGGACAAGTTTTCTCTTGACAAATGTAAAAGCACTGTAACAGAAAGACGAGGTTGCAGAAATAGGAGTAGTGCAACAACAAACCATAATATGACATTCTGTAAGTGTCCGGTTAGCTTACTGCCAGGATTATAGATATTCTCTTTCTGTTCCTGTCGAGAGAGTTTGAAAAGATTTTTTTTTTTTTACATCTATAGCTGTAAACCTTTTAGACTGTGCCATGTTTGGCACTGAACCTGGAACACTGAACTTAGGAAATGTGGCACCCACTTCTGCTCTCTACACAGCACATTTCAATATTACTCTCTCATTCAACTGCCAGATGGTCATGAATAAATATAACACAATTTGAGCTCCTAACAAATAACACTCTTTAAAACATTGAGATATAAAGCCATACATAACATTTAAAACCTAGCAGAAGTTATCTATGCATTGTGGCGATATCTAATTCATATTGTTCCTAATACAAGTATATAACTGCCCGTGTCTTATATAAACAAAAAAAGTTACCTTCATATACTTATTGATGGACAAGCTGATTAGATCAGATATGAGATTTCCACAGTGTGTTTCAAATAAACTGATACTGGTTAAATTCTCCCCCGTCACATTTATGAAATTGTTAGCATATACAACTTGTCCTAAAACACAAAAGAAAATTAGGCCTATTTAGTCCTGAGTTTGGATGTATGAATACAAGAAAGAAATGATTTTTTTTTTCTATTCTGTATATTTTAGAATTGGTTTGTTGAGCTGTGTGTAATTGTAATTTACAAACTCATTTGGGAAAGCTCTTCAATTCTAAATTCAAGCTAGTCCTTTCCTTACTACACTGAAGTCTGGTATTATTCTGGTTGACAGTAAAATAGTTTGGCACTTCACAGCCTTTTATTGGCACAGTTTTTGCAGTGGAATAAAGATTTATTTATCTGCAAGTTCCTCTTTCTCACATGCCACTGCGCATGTTCTGAAATCATGACATGTTTTGCAGATAAGCAAGTTGATGACAAACAATTCTGGAGAGGTCTAACACTTTCCCATGGATGTGTTGATGTAAAAAGCTGGCATGAACATATTCCAACTTGAGCATTTGTAGGCATTATCACAGATAAAATGGTAAAATTAAAAGGCTGTAAGATCTTATCCCACTAGCTTTCAACAGTACAACTCCTTTCACATCAG
>JBCJKH010051639.1:12109-22923 GCA_039877255.1 Loriculus beryllinus
TGGTTTAGTGTGAGGTGTCCCTGCCAATGGCAGAGGAGTTGGAACTAGATGATCTTAAGGTCCTTTCCAACCCTAACTCTTCTCTGATTCTATGACATGAGACCCAGAAGGACTTTGCTAATTCTAGGCTACTTCTATTGTTATTGGACTGCCCTTTTTAATTAGATGGTCTTCTTTGAAAACTATCTTTCTACATAACAGTCTAATCAGGTAAAATAGTCAAAGACGAAAGTGCTGCTGGTTATGCTTTATTCAAACAGTGGCTGGTTTTCCCTTATCTCATTTGCTAACTTCCAAAGGTGTACTCTGCTTCAGGTCCAATGCTCTTACAGGTGTCTCTGACTAGCTTTTGGCTTTTAGCTCGTTACAGTGATGATCTACTAACTCATTAATAGAAGAGTAGCTAAATTACAAATGCAGTGTCCTTTGGTGTCAAGAAGGACAAATGTCTTAAGTGACAGCAAAGTCAAAAATGGTTTCAAAGAACGTAAAGAAAGTTGTTGTCTGGAGCAGATGTGTGATGATGAGATGAACACAAAGAGGGGAACTGATAATCTGGAGCAAAACCTGACAGAAACCTGACATAAATTATGCCTGTTTTATTCTTAGATGACTATTCTATTATCTTTATTAAAAAGTAGGATAAAGGGATATAAGATGGAAATAGCCTTGAAGATCTCTGTAAGGAGACTAGCAGGAAGAGGCAGGAGCAGACATGCAGCCTTCCTGCTCTTCCTTCCATTCTGAAATGAGTAGTGGGAGCCTGAAAAGCTGTAGATATCTCTGACCAATACGAAAAATCTGAAGAAAAAATATAGACTCTTTCTTCATAGGAATACAAAAAAAAAGTTATTTGTTGCTTAAGCCTTTTATCTCCATTCTTTCCCTTCAGCATTTAGGAAATTAGTAAATTTAATTTGTAAATAATCAGTGAGCATTTCATTTATATTATTCCAGTATACATACATTAACAAATTAACACAGCTTTGAAGAACTCTGTCCTTTCTTGTTTTTAAGCTCCCAGTCATGCCATCTGGTCCTGTGCAATGGCTGCTTAAATCATTCATTTCCTTTTTAAGCTGACCTTGGATTGACTTATTCACATTCCATGTAATTGATTAAATTCAGTGACAATTATTTTCAGACATTATAACATACTTTCAATCCTTTTTCATGTACTTACCAGAAATCTAATTTTAAAATAAATTTGCAGGTGCAACATTTTTGCTGTTTGCTTTGTGTGTATAATTATACTTGCACCACTGTGCAGGCACCTTCAGTACATTCTAAATGGGTATAAAAAACTGCCTGTAAATGTATTCACAAAGGTAATTTTGGCATCATCTTTCAAATGTACAGGTAATGATGAAACAAGGTCAATCACACGTTCTTTAAAATTAAGCCTGTAGTAATACACATGTTCCGGTAGATTAATGTATCAAGGAACGTAGTGTGTAAAATGTCATCTTTGTCATCTATTCTATTCATGTTGGAAATTTCTTGAATCTTTGCCATATGCTAAGGCAATCCCAATTCAGTAGGCTTGTCAAATTACTGAATAAAATTCAAACGCCATGCGGGCATTTTGTCTCCATAGCTTGATTTGGTATTGTCATTTGTACTCAGAAGTTATTATAAATTAATTAAAAGACCATCTGAAACCCCTCAGGTAATTTCCAAACACAAGAAGAACCTCCTTTGTAGTGATACTGCTGTCCCTGTCAGTCTGTGGATATTTTAATCAGATATTTTAATTTTACTCCACTAAAATGAAAGGGAGAAATACACAATTATGGTCTGTGCCTACTGTCAGTAAGGCATGAATCTACTGGCAAAAGTAGGATGCGCAGGGTGCAAGTCAATGCCACAAAACAAAAAAAAATATTATTTCACTTGAAGTATAGCAGCCTATAACAAAGTAAAATATATTCTGTGAAGGCTGTCATGTGTAAGAAAGCCAAGATGCAGAAGGATTTGTTTGACACCTTTGGCAATTAATATACATACATGTTATGATAGCTCATGGAAGAGGTTGGCAACAGTACCCTCTAAAATAGCAGTTTAACTGAGATGCTTCAGGATTTCAGGAAACGCACTGATGGCAAACTATGCCTGTCCGAAAGCTGCTTCTTTCTCCACATCTCTCTCCCAGTCTTCTTAAGGTACACAGCATGCAACCCAGTTCATTAGCTGTCATACTGCTGGATGGACTGGAAGATGATTCTTCTCCTTCTCAGGTTTTCTCTTGGTCTGTTTTTGTGCAGTGTTGAGACCATCTCCTTCTCCAGGCAATTTTGTTCTCAGATGCCAAATAACTTCACCTTAATGAAAATATGGCTCACGTGATGGGTCTTTTACTGCTTTCCTGCTCATGCTGACATCTCTGTATCAATAATTAGCTATTGCAACATGTGCTTGAGCCTTATTTTCATTTTATTGTATCAGTATGAAGTCAAAGCTCCCACCGATTAACAGTGGCTTTTAAAGATGTTGCTGTCTTTCTATATATATTGACCTACTGTTGTCTGTTACTGCTAACAAAAGTGAAAATGCAACCTCTGTGTTGCCACAATTCACAATCTATGACACTTATATAAAAGCCACACACTTCAGTTTAGGATGATATGCTGAGCCATAGGGTGCCATGAGCAGTAGGAAAATATAAACATACTCCTGCTATTATGGCACAAAAAATACAGAGCAAATAAAAAATGATGTTAATTTCTTAAAATATGTCACCTGGAATTAGGCGACCTCATTATTCACAGCTAGCTGTATTGTTCCTTCTGAACCTATTCCTACTCCAAACCTAACAGGTTTGCCCAGAAGAAGCAAATTTTTTAGTTGTTCTTCTACAATGGAGAATGACAAGAAATTGTTAGCAGCTTGCAAACTAATCTGGAAAGAAGAAAGTTATGTTTTCTTTAGAGCTGGTCTATAGTTTGGTGGAAGCTTTTCATATCTTTGAAGGAAGCCACGTTTCTTTAACTATTCTTAATAAATTATAATAACTTTTGTCTAATCCCGATTCCCAGCCATGTGTGTTTGAATCTATAATGTGGATGAGATAAAAGTAAAGTAAAAAAAAAGACAAAATTTGTCAGTTTGCTTATGAGCTTTGCAGTTTTGTATTTTTATCTTCCTGTTACTCATACAAAAATGAATATGACAGAAAGTGTTAGTGAACTGTTCTATAGAAGAGGCAGTCTTGACTTGGGTTTGGGTTTTTTCCAGTTAAGGTTTTTTCCTGTTGCTCTACTGTAACATGTATGGAATCAATGCAGAGAAAGGAGGAGAGCAAAAGAGAAGGGGGTTCACTTTTTGAAAGCTGATCAAATCAACTATCTCTAACGCAGTTTAGTGTTTGTAGGAAAATATGTATCTTCCAGGCATGAATACAATGAATGCAGTTCTAGTCCTAGATTCTGATACCATCTTTAAAGAAGGTGTACGTGTTTCTAATGTTAAAATGTGGCAGATAACAAGCTACTTTAGGACTGCTCCTGAATTCGAATTCCATGCACACTCAAAATGGAAAATACTGTTCTGTAGACTGGACATGCAAAGTCATGTAACTTTTGCTTTAACTGGCATTTAACCATTGTTCTTTAAAATAAAGAGTGTCATTATCCGACACAGGACTACTGCCATAGACTTGTAAACTAAGTGTTTAAAAACCAACTTGAGAGGAGTGTGTCAAAGAGTAAAAAATAAAGTAAGATAAAGCAAATATCATATATATAGGTATCTACCATCCACAAATACATTGTATTGTTTGTTTTGGGGGTTTTTTTCCTATTTACTTAAATTTTCCTATTTACTTAAAAGAATTTTAGCACAGCATATCTATGCCCACACTTAATATGGGATTGACTTTTCTTTTAGTGGGACTGAAGACATTTATATGAGCCTACCATTTACCAGCGCAAGGTCCTATAGTTCCAGATAAATGGCCATGCACAACATGTAAAGCCCAGCTAATCATTCAGAATACCACTTTGGATGCATTTTAGTAGCTTTGGAAGCAGCATCAAAGCATGTATCACTGTAGGGTTCACAAGCTGTTTAGGGGGACATCAACCTACTGACATTATATAATTTGTAGAAAGAAAACTGCCCAAACTGCCCAATTGGGAATTCAGTTAGTTAGATCTTGTGGAAGTCAAACAGATGAGAACACTTTTCTTTTAAAAAGCTCAAATACTTCACTGTTTACTCAAAAATAGCACCAGTAGAAGGCAGTGATTCCAGGCTGAATCAGTTCTAGTATAGTTTATTCTTTGGGGGATCAGTGATGGTCCTATTATCAGCAAGAGAAATTAATTTTTAAGAGGTAGTTTAACAGCCTCGATTACTCAGAGGAGCAGACAGCATAACAGGATGCTGGTAGAACATCACTCCTGCTAAAGGAAAGTTACTTTTAAAGGTTAACAGCACATCATTTACAATAATCTTTTCTCTTTACTGTAGCAAAATGTGTTGAACTCACCCAGTGCTAAGACTAAAAAGCATACAGATTCACAATTTTTTTCCCAGGTCTTGAAATTCCTTCATCATTTTACTTTCCTAGAACTTCTGCTTTAACATGACATGCCAGAAAAGCTACATTAGTGAATCATATTAGCTGTAGCAGTACCTACCATACGCTCTGAGGTTAGTCTTAAGTAAGCAAGTAATGGGTCATTTTAAAAATACATTCTGTTGCTCAGCCACTTTTAGAATGAGATATTAAAAAAAAAGGAAAAAGTTACATGTTTTCATTCTTATAATGTATTTTCTGGCAGTGAAAGAATTCAGCTGACAAAGAATTTCTTCTAATCTTGGACACAATTTAAATGTGCACTTAAATTTAGTGAGTAGGTTAATGTCCCTCCAATTTGATCTCAATTACATACACTTCAGTTCTCGCATTCAGACCATTGTTCTCCTTAACAAATCAATAAATAATTCAGTTCCCTAGGGAATACACTATTAAAACGAAATCCAGTGGACTTTAAGAGATGGATGTTTGCACTTTCTAAGTAATATTGGAAGTCCTTCATCAGTTGTTGTGCAAAGCTTCGATAAAATCATGCTGTTAATGAGACCACCTTGCAGTTACATTGGCATCACTTACTCATTTTCCCAGTACAAGCCATTGTCATGATTTATTTTTTCTCAGCTGTTTATTTTGGTTAACAAAAATTAAATGGCATTGCTCAATTTTCCTCAGCTTCAGTGAACACTCTTTTACTTTGCAGCATCCAATTATCATTACTTATGCATACATCCCGAAGTGGGCTGGTGCCAAAGAATGTCCTTCACAGGGCTGAGAGGACCTAACTATCCCTGTCCAGATCCTCCAGGACTACCCCTACCCTGCTCACAACACAGATCCCTATTTTAGCACTCTCCAGAGATGTTTCAGGGTCTCCAGCCCTGCTCTTGAACAGTTATTTGGATTTCTCGGCTTCAACTTGGCCCTGGATTGTTACCTTTGATTTGGCTGATGTTCATCAGCCTGTCAGCAGCCACCCTGTCTGGCTCAGTACTGCACCATGCCTGCCCTTGGCCCCAGTATCCTCGCCTTGAGGGAGCTACTGGCCTGCATAGCACCCTGGAAGTGAGCTCAGTCCTGGAGACTGGCCCCTAGCCTCTGCTGTCCTCCAGAGCTGCCTTTGCTCGACAACACCCCAACCCTTCCACACTGACTGAGCAAGGGTATGAGGGTTTCTCCATCAGATGTTGTTAATACTCCTTGCTTTACCTGGGGGACAACAGGTATCAGTCCCCTAGCACCATTCACTTCTGCCTTTCAGGAAAGACCCCAGATGGTGTCACCTCTTGTATGGAGAGAGTGGCTGCCTGTGAGCTACAAAACCTTATAACAGAATCAGCCTCAGAAGACACTGGTATGGATGATGTGCCCTCGGCGCTCAAATTGGGTGGAAAGAAACCACAGTTATGGTAAACGAAGATGAATTTGAGATAGGGAGATGGACTAGGTGTTTTCAAGAAATTGTTTCCAGTCTAAATGATTCAGTGATTCTGTACAAGAGTCAATTCAAAGGTGCGCTGCAAAGACAAAGATGGCAATAAAAACAGAACTAGCAAAGGAGCAAGAGAAGTCTGCAGCGCTTTAAGTTGGCATACAGTTTCCTACAAAACCTCACTCTCAGAATCTGCATCTTTAATATAAATAATGTATAGAAACAAAAACTGCTACAACACTGCTGAAAAGTAAATTTAAGCCTAAAATTTGTGACTCGCTTCATGCATTACAAGCAAGAATTATAATATTTTACCTTCTCAAAGTCTGAATTACTGCTTTTCAAAGAGAAGCATTAATTCTGTGGTGCTTGAAATGACTTAATTAAATCCTGGAACCACTGAAGTCTATGGAAGGTTTGCCACTGTTTGGCAGAATCTTGCTTAATTTATTGTCTAGTAAGAGTAAATATTTTAATGAATTAATTCCTCCCATTCCCCTCCATTTTGAATTGTCTTACTAGTGTGTGCATTTTTCCTAGTGGAGAAGACGCTTGCTGAGCTACTCTTGTGTTTTCCACAGTCTCAGTAAAGCTCTGGCCCTGTCTTCTGTGTCACTGGTATAGCACTATTAGCACCATAACACTGAGTAGCTCACTGAACACACAGCCTGTAGAACTCAGCACTGAAATGAAGCATTGCAGCTGCACGATACATCTGGATCCTTCCTCATATCGTGCCAACAACTCTGCCAAGAATTCCCAACTGCCCAGCACAGTCAAATAAGGAGAATTAAATGAGCACCAGAGATCCTAATTCTGCAATCTGATCAACGAAACAGAGACTTGGTGTTCGGTTCTAGGGACAGTTCATGGTCTCTGTTACACGTTATATTCTAGTGACTGTAGTTGAATGCACATCAGAAGTTAAATTCTACTAAAGATGACACTACATGAACAAGTGTTAGGAAATGTAGAAAAATGTGACAGATTGGATTCACTCTTGGCAAGATGTGACATGCTTCATCTTTTACCACTGACTGGTCTAAAGAAGGAATTGTGACAGAGCAGAATTCTGTCTAATGTAGTTTGAAAATCACATGCCGGCAGGTAAGGAGTGATGAGAAGGAGAGAAATATTCCATGTAAACAAAATAAATAAGCAACCAAATTAACAAAATCCTGTACAAAATCAAAATACTTAAAAAACCTGCCTCTATTAGAGAACCTGCTGTTTTCAGCACAAACTTCCATTATGTCTGAAATAATAATTCTGGAAGAATAGCACAGTTATAGACTTCTGTGTCTACCTGTAACCACTGATGAACATTCTATATCCTAGACTTGACTAGTACATATCCGAGACCACCAATTTGCCTAGGTGTGACATAAGATAATGAGGTGTTTATTTTCTCTCTTCAGTTCATATGGCTGAAGAACTAATCTGTGTTTCTGAAAGACTGATGCTCACTATGCCTATCGTACTGTCTAATTAACTTGAGGTATGAAACACTTGTGTAATGGACAAGGTTGGAGGGGTACACCCCAGGTCTACTTGAAAGAGTAGAGGTTTTTATTAGTGGTTGTCTCTAAAGTGTAATTAAGTATCATGAGCAACTGTTCCTCAGGGTTCAATTCCAGGGCCAGTCATGTTCAATATATTTAGCAGTGATCTGGATGCAGAAGTTGAATGCACCATTAGCAAGTTTGCTAATGATAAGAAACTGAGAGGTGCTATTGACTCTCTTGAGGGACAAGCTTCCTTGCACAGAGATCTAGATAGATCAGAGTGCTGGGCTCTAATGGGATGAAATTAATGGGATGAAATTTAACAAGTTGAAATGCTGGGTTCTGCACCTAGGGTGGAACAACAAATACAGGCTGGGAGAGGAGAGGCTGGAAACCAGTCCTAAAGAAAGGGATCTGGAGATGCTGGTTGTCAGCAGGTTCAGTAGAAGTCAGCAGCAGCTAGGAGGGCAAGCCACATCCTGGGGTGCATTCAAGCACAGTATAGCCAGTCAGTCAAAAGAGGTGATTCTCCCACCGTATTCAGCATTGTTGCGGCCTCACATTAACTACTGGATGCTGTTCTGGGCTGCACAGTTCAAGAAGGGTGTGAAGGTCCTTGAATGCATCCAGAGGAGGGCAACAAAGCTGGTAAAAGGATGGAAGGAATGCCTTATGAGGAGCAGCTGAGGACTATAGGCTTTGCTAGCAAAAAAGAGACTAAAGGGCAGCCTCATTTCTCTACGGCTTCCTGAGGAGGGGAAGATCCCAGGATCCAGTGACAGGACATGTGTGAATAGTTCAAAGGTGTGCCAAGGGAGGTTTAGACTGGACATTAGGAAGCATTTTTTTACTGAGAGGGTGGTCAAAGACTGGAACACAGTTCCTAGAGAGACAGCTGATGTCCCAAGAAGCCTGTCAGTGTTTAAAAGACATTTGGACAATGCCCTTAACAGCACGCTTGAACTTGGTCAGCTCTGAATTGGTCAGGCAGTTGGACTCAGTGATCACTATTAGGTCCCTTCCAACTGAAATAGTCTCTTCTACTCTAACAAAGTAATGCTTACAAACTACAGACTGCGAATGAAAGACTGTAGATATAAACTTTCAACCAGAGATGGAAACTTCACCCGTGTAGCAGCAGGTTTTTTCAAGAACTTTCTGCTGAGCACAGAAGTAACTTCTGTGCTAATTCAATCCAGCTTCCACGGGATGATCTTTGCTCCTAGGTGAATTGTGTCTATGTGCTGCAGTTGTTAACTGCTCTTGAATCAGTCCCTATGGAAATGGAAATAAAACAGAGAGCATACTAAAAGGTTGCTAGGAAACAGCCAGATGATGATGAGGACAGTATCCTCTCTTCTTCTGGGTAGGCCTCTAAGGTTTGTCAATCAAGACTGCCTTTGACAATCTGCCAGTTACAGGTGCCACTAAAGAATTCTATTAAAAAAATATCAGGAATACATTTTGTACCTGGGCTTAGTAAGACAAATGCAGAATTGTCTTTCTAACAAGATTTTGCTGCCTTCCTCAACTGTACATGGAACTACTCTTAAAATTCATTCTAGCTGGGGCTGATTCAGAATGCAGTAGATTATTTGACAAGTTATATAGTACATTTATTATGCTTCCAATTTCTCTTTGTAGCATACTCAGAGAGAATATTTGAGTGTCTTCCAGTAGTGCATTAAGCAATGTGACTAATGCTTGTTATATGTTTATTCTTTCATTCCTCTCCCCAGGGGAAGATGTGTCTACTATGCAATGCTTTGTTTTACAACATATAATGCTTGTCTGACTGTTTGTCTAAATGTTTATGTTACAGAAGGAAAGGTTAAGGAAATCCAATTTACACTTGGAAAGGAAGGTGACACTCAGACTTGCGCCAGTCCTTGCCTCCTTGAGAAGTCAATTTCTCAGTCTCAGACTGGCCCCAGCAAAAGCACTGTTTTCTATTTAATAAGATTTAATGTCCTTGAGAAGGTTTCCCTTTGCCAGTAGAATTAAATCGTCAATCACTGTTTTCATTCTGGGACTTCAGCTTAGATAGCCTGGGCCCTGGCCACAAAAAAAGCCTCAGAAAACCAGAGCAACTTTGAATCCAATTCAGTAGCTGATGAGCCTGGCAATAACAGTCTGTAGACTACATCAGCTGCTTGTCAGCTGGAAGAGTTCAAAATTCCCCACAGCTCACCATTGTCCTACCAGAGACTTCCTCTCTCCACACAACCTTCAAAAGCACTGCAGACAGGAATCACTTTAACCGAAACTAGGTTTCTGATGGCATATGCTTTGGGAGTAATGCTTATTTGTACAGGAAGCTTCTGAATATGAAAAATATAAGGATTGGCAGCAGTTAGACTGCCCTAGAAAAATCAGATTCCTGGAGAAAATAATAGCTGGGAAGACAGAGAAAGGGTTTGTGGTCCTGTTTGTTTTGATACATTGTTAAATTTGAAAGTTTTTGAAAGACATACTTTCTCTAAATGATTTTCTTTTTACTATTTTTACAATACAATGTAGAATTATTTAATAATTAATCAATGTCATGAACCATAAACCACTAGATTCTGATTTTATATGCTTGCTCTGTTAAATCTCTAGCGAGCTGCAGGCATTTTTATAAAAGGGAAGTATAAAAGAGATATTGATTTCAGTTTTATCTTTATTTTACATGTGCTCTATAAGTAGTAGAACTTTTTAATAAAACTCTTACTTCATACTTTATGGTATTTTTATATTTTGTTGTATTATTGTCATTACTGTATCTTTTACATTTCAGAGAATATAGTGTTTCTCGTAGCAATAGTAATGCCTTTCTCACTAACAGGCAGTCTCATAAAGGCCCTTGAAAGTATGGTATTACTTCTGGAGATCAGCTTTGCAGCAGTTGGGACCACATGCACAACCTAGAACATATGGAATGGCCACAAGGATTGGGATTTGTGTATTGCTGAAACTGAAAATAAAGACTTTAAGCAGATGTTAGAAAATTCATAAGAAAAAGGCTACCTTCTTGGAGCAGTGAGTGGATCAAGGTTTCTTTGTCAATACACATCATTCTTATTTATCTTCCTTTTGGTGGCCTTCTATGATGGGGCTATGGAACTGATGGACAGGGGTAGAGCAGTTGACGTCATTTACCTGGGCATGTGCAAAGCATTGACACTGTCCCGTGTGACATCCTTGTCTCTAAATTGAAGAGACATCAATTTGATAGGTGGACCACTCGGTGGATAAAGAACTGGTTGGATGGCCGCACACAAAGAGTTGTGGTCAATGGCTCAGTGTCCGGCTGGAGGCCAGTGATGAGTGGTGTCCCTCAGGGATCGGTGTTGGGACC
>JBCJKH010051639.1:23023-39769 GCA_039877255.1 Loriculus beryllinus
CACTGGAATGGGTTGCCCAAGGAAGTTGTGAGTGCTCCATCCCTGGCAGTGTTCAAGGCCAGGTTGGATGAAGCCTTCGATGACATGGTTTAGTGTCGGGTGTGGCTGCTTATGGCAGGGTGGTTGGAACTAGATGATCTTAAGGTTCTTTCCAACCCTAACGATTCTATGATTCTATGATTCTATATGGCAAACAGATTCTCATGCTTTTTCTTTACAAATTGCAATAATCTTTAAAACTCAAAAGAGACTAATACATCAAACCTATTTTTACAAGTATTTTTTAGGGAAAAAAGTTATGACTACTCTAAGACATTAACACTTTTTTCTTTTCTGTTCTCCCTTTATATTTTAATAGATATTAATTATAGTTTGTCAAAACTGTATCTGAAATGCTTGCTTTTCCGAAAGAATATAAAAATAAACCTTTTGTCTACTATACTCTACTAAAGAAAAAAATCCATTCTCTCTTTACGTCCTGTGTTTAAAAACATAATTTTTATGGGATATATGTAGGCAGATTAAGATTCCTTTTTATATCTTCTTATACCATGAAAATGTAGTTTAATGTTGGTAAATGTAACTATTTAACACTGCTGGCTTTGTGATTTTTCCAGTTAAAGTAAATCAAACAATCAAACAAATCCCACTGGTGATAGTGAACTATCATTTACTGTAGTAGTGATGATGGGTCCCACGGTTTAAACAAAAAAATCTTGCTATGGGCCACAGGACTGAATAGAAGTGTTGAAAAGAGTTTACTAAAACATCAGTGCTACAGAATTTGCTGTCAAAACACAAACTGACCTGCTGGCAATTCTCTTCTGAATGCAGCCCAGGATATCATCACCATTTAATGACAATGCAACTATTTGTGCGTATGATTATATTCATGATTGCATGCAGTGACAATTGATATAGTTGAGATGTTATTGAAACATTTATTCATCGGCCGATGATATTTCAATGCAAAACCTGCACACAAACTAAATGGGACAATTACTGTCAAGAGTTATAATGATGAGGACTAAATCTGTAACTGCTGCTACCTGTAAAAAAAAATAGTAATAAAAAGTGATTGTTAGCACCATCAACATACATGTTGACTGCATCCTAACTTAGCATTTGCTCTGCAAATCTCCTGTGCTGTGTTTGAGCTTTGGTTTCAATAAAAAATAGTAAATATAATGTTAGATTGCTAACAATGTTAGATGTCTTGCTAACAGCCAGACATCTTTTTTTGGGTTCAGCTTTATCAAAGCATTGTTGTTCCTTGCATGTGCTTTCAGTGCAACAGAAAGCTATTTAGCCCTGCAGCCCAGAAAGAGAGACATGCCTGCGGTCACTTCCTCAGAAAACATGTTGACATTACTAATCTTTATGAGGATGTGACCAGTCATAAGTGGACTAGGATTCACTATCGCTTCAATTTTGGGATTTACCAGAATTCCATGACCTGGAGAAACTAAAACGAGTAACAACAGAAGTAGCTAGTTACAGGAGTGTGGTCTGAAGGGTTGGAAGAAACATGAAAGAGCATGGAAGCTACACAATGTGCAGCAGAGAGAGGAAGAACTAACAGGTAAGGACAGAGCAGAATTAATTAATTAATTAAAGAAAAAATAGGATGGAAGGAGAAGGAAAATTCTAGGCAGAACTAAGTAAAGTTAGCATTAGAATAAAAATGAGCTGCAGTTGGAAGAAGTTGTTGATGACTTTAGTAGGGACTGATATATTTAACTGAAGAAGAAAGCATACTGAAAAAAATTTAAATCAGTGTTTATGAAAACACTTAAGCTTGTTTTGTGTTGAGGATGAAGGACAGTACTGGGGAAGTGACCTTGAACTTGAGTTTTGAAGAAGCAATACCTTCTATATAAGAGGTTAAATGAACCCTATCCTCAAAAGCATTTTATGCAGAAGACAGCCGAGACAAAGTTTGATCTGCGTAGTTTAAGCCTAAATTTGAAGAATGCAAGACAAAACAGTATGAATTACTCACAAACTATTGTTCCATACTGTCCTGCATTCTTATTATTATTCTTATTTGTGGAAAAAGGCAGATGGATGAAATAACACATTTCATTTATAACAGACAATTTCATCTGTAGGCCCTTGTAAAACCTTTGTAAAGTCAAATGCACCAAAGGATTGCTGCTTAGAGCCTGGAAAGTTTAGAAGCAGTGCAAGTTTATTGCTTCTAAATATCACTGTTAAGCAGGAAATACATATGCAACAAGATCATCTAAATTTATGTACCAATTACAAGCAGTATTTGCATGCTTAGCTAGCTTTCCTCAAAGGCTTACCCACCTCTTTTTATGCTCCAAATTACACAGACAATTTCTATTATTAGGTAAGCAGTATAGATGCATCTGTCAGAAAATTCAACCTCCAAAACTTAAAAGGAGAAAAAAATTCTTGGGAACTGGTAGGCCTTTTACGATTAATAGCAGACAACAGGCTCTGCCTCTTACACCTTCTCCTATGTCATGTATCTGACATGGAATTCAGGTTCTAGAAATGAAATCTTATTCTACTGAAACCCATGGGAGCTACACCAGCTGCTCCCTGTCTCTTCAGAAGCAAAGCAGGACCTTCAGCAACATTCTGCTCGAGAAGACATTGAAAATTGGGTAATAAAGAGGCCATTTTTTTTTTTTTGTGGTAGCTTTTATTGATCTTTACGCTATAATAAAAGCAAGCTATCATTTATAAATTTAAAAATATATGTTAATCACCAAAAGTTTGCAATATAGTACACAGATATTTGTAAATGGGAATATATCTTGAAAGAATTTGCATAACATGTGATTGCTTCGTTTTCTAGTGAATTTGGGATGATTTTCATGAAGCATGGAAAAGGGAAAATTTAGGGCATTTTGGACAGGATGACAGTTAGCTAAAGAAAACAGTTGATCTGGTCTTTTTACGTTCATTAGACTAACATTGCAGTTATACTGGTTTATTTCAAGAACTTATCTTCACATAAAGATGTTCCTGAGTGCCATCATGTGGCACATACAAGACAACCGGATAATCAGACCCGGTCAGCATGGATTTATGAAAGACAGATTCTGCTTGATTAACCTGATCTTCTGTGACAAGGTGACCCACTTAGTGGATGAGGCTGTGGATGTTGTCGACCTAGACTTTGGTAGAGCCTTTGACACTGTTTCCCATAGCATTCTCCTGGATCAACGGACTGCTCATGGCTTGGAAAGATGTACTATTTGCTGGGTAAAAAATCTGGTTGCATGGTCAAACCCAAAGAGTTGTGGTGAATGGAACTAAATCCAGTTGGAGACTGGTCACAGGTGGTGTTCCTGAGGGGTCAGTACTGGGGCCAGTTTTGTTAATGCTTTTATCTGGAGGAGGATGTTGAGTGCAGCCTCAGTGAATCTGCAGGTAACACCAAGTTGGGTGGAGTGTTGTCACATCTCAAATCCTGTGTTCAGTTTCCGGCTGCTCCCTTAAAGAAGAGACATTGATGTGCTGGAGTGTGTCCAAAGAAGAGCAACAAATCTAGTGAAGGACCCTCTAGGAGTGGCTAAGGGGACTAGGATTGTTTAGCCTGAGGAAAATGAGGCTCAGGAGAGACCTTATCACTCTTTATAACTACCTAAAAGGAGGGTGGAGTGAGGTGGCTGTTGGTCTCTTCTCCCAAGTAGAAAGCAATAGCACAACAGAGAATGGCCTCAAGTTGTGTCAGGGGAAGTTTAGACTGGATATTAGGAAAAATTGCCTCACCAAAAGGGTTGTCAAGTTTGGTGTTGTCAGTATGTGTGCATTTCTGTTACATCCCAAATCCTTTTCCTTAAAATTTCCTGCTAAATACCTCTTCAGCATTCCAGTCTTATTCTTGCTGTAAAATGCCCTAGTCATCAGCAGAGAAATCTCTGCCTCTCTGATGACACAAACCTAAATTCCCATTTTGGTGCTGACCACCTCTTGAAATGTGTATTGACCTTTTATTTCTCCAGTCTGGGCATTACACACAATTTCAGTATTTGGGAGCATACAGTCAGGACTACTCATGAAAACAGAAAATTCATGCCTTAGAATGAGATAAATATTGCTAGTCACTTGATAGTCACTTCTACCTATCCTAACTACAAACCTCCATTCAAGGAGGCATGCTTTACATTAATCATCCTATGTTATGCAGCAATCATTTATAGAGATGATTAGAGTTGTGGCCTTTGCATGGTTATTGACAAGTCTCACTGTGCCTTGGTGATGAATTGCTCTTATTTTATTTGCTTCCCACGCCTGTTTCTACACACACAAACCAGTATTTATCCTTTGGGGTATGTCATAGATTCAGCTATGATTCTCTGTTAATTAGACACTTAGTATTTATAGGAATGCCCCTTTTTATTTGGTTTTTATATATCTTTGCTTAAGCATGCTTTATGTAGCAATTATCGAATTTGAGTTCTCTGCAAACTAGCCATAATTTAGTTTTTCTCCTTTCTGTGCTTACATAAAATACGATTAGCATCTTCTTTAGGTAAACAGAAAAGTGTGTAAAATACATCATTAACTGGGATATAAAAAAAATGAAATTTTTCCGTAGGGAAACTAGTTTTGATTATGCCTCCTTTCCCCACACATTTTTCAATCTATTTTCAGCTCTTTTCTCATTGGCACAAGGGATTCTGCAGTATAATAGCTTTTTCCCTATCCTCAAAGGAATTAGAAGTGATAACACCCTTTTATATTAAGCAAGCAGCAGTGAAGTCAGTGTGATGACAAGGTGTTAATTTTTTTTAAAGTTTTCTCATTTCCTTTTTTCTAATATTACTTCATTGTAGATAATTGGCCTTGTGTGCATGTTTTAAACCCAGATGGCAATTGTGTTGTTGCTTGCTTTCCCATTTTAAAATATTTGTAAATTAATCCATTAACACTTCAAACATTCATTTCTATATTTTTCACACGGGATTATTACACACTTAGGTTTTATTCATTTTAAAAGGTTATGCTGGGTTAATTCTTTAAAGGAAACCCAAATCATTCAATTATGTCCTTAACTGTAGCTTTTCTTGTTTTGAAAGAAAGCCAGTTTCCCACCCTTAGTTCTCTCCCTCACTGTCCCTGTCCACTAATTCCAGTGGTCATGAAAAGAGCTTTTCTTTCAACATCAAGTGCTCCTCTCTTGTTAAAAAAGTCAAGCATTTCCTACTAAAAATTAAACTGACGTTCTTATTATACTGCTAATTCTGCTGATTGAGACAACCTCAGACAAAAGGAGCTTGTTTAAGGGAACTATTCACAGGAGGCACTTCATTTCTTGGGAATGGGGAAAGCTTTACCTAGTGACAACTAAGGCCACCAAAACAGAACAAAACTGAATGCAGTAACAGCACCTCAGGTTTCCCAAGCTGAAAGCAAATGTGATCAGTTACAGGCTCTAGCATTGACCCTTTAAAGGCAGAAGGTAATGAAGCTGAATATCAAACAATAAAAGCAGGTGGGTCAAACCAGGTGATGTGACATTTCCTCTTCCTAGCTTTTAATGCTATGACCATTACAAATGATACAGAAAAAGGAAGACTGAAAATGTCACAACTGCAGAAGAGACATTAAACAGACTACTCCCTGCTAGTAAGACCATCAGAAAGAAGCAAATTGGAATGAAAAAAAAATTATGTCTTTGCTAATAAGTCAAGACTTAGAAGTTACTATTTTGCCTAATTCAGTATCTAAACACAGCCCTGCCTCAAGCTAATTTGGCTGTTCATTTAGGATTAAAAAGAAACAATTCCCCACCTGCTATATTTGGCTTTAAATAGAATTAGTGGAAATTATTTTTATTATTCATTGTTTGGTCAGCTCTAATCATATCGAGTTAGGGGCCGTCGCAAAGAGGGTCAAGCACAATCCTTTTTTTTTGAGGTTTCTCTTCCACAACACTTTCTTCAGCCAGTCTAAAATTTTCCTAGTACTCATGACTAGTACACAGAAATTTCAATTCTTGGTATCAGCCACCTCCTGTGTCTGACAATGATGATCCCTAAATCAAAGTATGAACAGATTCTAACAGATCCCATAGATTCTCTAGAAAAAACGCTATCTCTTCCTCTTAACTGTGCAATTTAAGTACCAGTCACGGTTAATGTCATTAAAATGAAACAAACAAACAAAAGTAATAATTTTTTTAATATAATGTAATAATTGAGCAACAGTTTAGGATTGAATCTGAAAGTTTGGTTAATTCCTCTAATAGAGAAAATGACGTCTTTCCCTACTTTCAGAAGTTTACCAAAGTAATTTTTGAATTATCATGTATGATTCCTTTAAATATATTTGAATATACAAGTTTTCTTAGATTTTCTGGAACAGAGGAATATGTTTAGCACTGTGACGGGATCCCTGAATTTGGAAGGTCTTTCTAGCCCCATGGCTAGGCTTCATATACTGCAGCTCCCCGCAGATTTTGGTGTGGAATTTTTAGCTCATCAAACATGCACAGGGATCAGCTATCACTTTAAATTGGCATTGGCTCATATCTATGGACACAAAAGATGGCCATCTAACTGGAAATTATATCTGGTCCCATTCCCTGACAGTGCCCACTTCCTTGTTTTCTAAAGAAGAGCAACCTACTTTTAACATAAAACAGATTTAATTTTTTGCCCTGAAAAATCCTGGGTAAATCTGCCATAAGTGACATGGACATGACCACTTTTGCTGCCAGTCACATTGGGCTTTTCTTCTCTTTTTTTTTTTTTTTTTTTTTTAAGCAAAATATTCAAGCATTTTGTGTATTTAATATGTGACTACCCTCAGAAGGAGATTTTGGCTGGAATTTGGGGGACATTTGTATACCTTTGTATACTTCAGAAACCAGGTTGTATAAACTAGGTATGTGGCACCTATCACTTCAAATATCATTTGTCCCTTAGAATTTATGCTAACAAACAGCATGATATTATTTTTTTTTTAATCGATCTACTTTCCTTTCTTACTAATTTTAAAGGCAATTTTTATTTCTCTAACTGGAAACACATTTAGAAATTATTTCCACAATTCAGCCATTGTGGTTTCAACAACTGATCTGCAGTGGCTATTGCAGTCTTCAATACTTCCAATTCCTTCTTTCTCTTTTGAAAGGATAAAACTGGTTTATTTAATTTTTTTCTTTGTTTTCCTTAAGACCCTTTCCTGTATGTACATTCTCACTTTGTTAGATGTTGCCCATGTTTCTAGTCAGCAAAAAAATCCTTATATCCCTACGCCTTAGCACAATATTGAAAGATCATTAACTTGCCCACTCTGAATGATAAGTTCACTGTAATTTCTTCCTGATAAAAACCTTTAATCATAAAGAGACAAATCATCTCGGACATAAAGTTGTCATTCACTAACCAAGTTTCTCTCAATTTTTTTAAGAAGCAGACAAACCAAACCAAGCTTTCATCATGTTGGCTTCACAGGGAAATGCTATCTCCTTGAGAAAATGGCAGAGCAGGTGTGTTCATAATCACTCAACTACAGTAATATTTGATGAGTCCACATTAAAGTACAGATATCTGAAAAATGAAGTGTTACATCTTAAACTTGTCTTTATTCATTATAATTTCTGTTCCTTGCAAAAACAAAACCACCCAAGCCAAACAACAAAACAAACTACAGCCCTCCACAAAATCTGTTCAAAACAGATGAAGATTAAGAAAATTTCTATCATTTTCATCACTGAGGCTATATTTGCTTTTCTTCTATTTCAGCCAATGGATTTTTAAAGGCTTGGAAAGCAGCCACTATGAATGGAAATATAAATTACCTCCAAAAAGTTCCTCAAAAGGAACTCAGTAAGAAACTGTTTTGGTGGGGTTTGCAGTTTCTTGGGATTTTGTTTTTGATGATGTTTTGGTTTTGTTTTGTTTTCTTGAGGGGGGTGTTTTGATGTTTTGTGGGTTTTTTTAATCAAGCTATTTGTATAAATAAGAAAGTTCTAAAGTTAGAGTTGAAGAATGGATTCTTAATCATCAGTGCAATAATTTCACCCAGAAAGCAGATTTCTTGCATTTGCTATCACAGCAAGAGCTTTTTATATTACCTCTAAAAATATATGCGGAACTGAGTTTAATTACTTTCTTAAATAAGTAAAAATGATTATCGCTGTAAAGAGATAGTAAAAATCAAAACCAGAATAAATCTGAAGTGCTAATAAAAATAGATTATGCTGACCATACCCAAGCAATTTTTTAAAATTAGCATTAAAGATCTAATTTTATGCATGCAAAGTTTCACATTATTTAAAGTAAATATATGGATATTCAGCATAATTCAGTTTCATTTAGCATTCACTAAGCAGCTATATGAAGAAAAACTTCCTTTTTTATCTAATGAACACAGTCATAATCTTAATTTCCAAGGACTTAAATTTATCACTTTTAGAAAGACTTGGCAAATTCTGGAGAATGGGCTGATAACCACACTATGGCTGTTATACACAGAAATCAAATGACATCCAATACAACAGTTAAGTCCCCTTAAACAGTATATAACAGAGATGATATATGCCAATTGTGGAATATTTTGGCTAGGAATTTGGGGATGGGGTTTCTTCTGTGTTTGGGGAAGCAAATAATTTCCTTAATTAGAAAATAATTTATCAAGCAATTTTATTTAACAGTTGTGAACAGGAGATGATCAGGATTTCTTTGAGGACAGGCGTTACAGGGTCCTTTTCCCTCCATTTGAAAACAAGCATATATACCATGGCTGGTATTGCAGTCTCTGTGAAGAAGATCCATTACCCCAGACCTTCCAAGGCTATTCTGGGAGCCTGGCATAGTGCTAGCAAAGGACTGTGAGGTTAAACTTTCCCCTTCATCTCTGTGGTGTGTTCCTCATGACAGCTCCCCTTCTGATGGGTGTCTGCAGAGAAAGCCCAGAGGGCACCCAGGGTAGCTCTGCTGGCTTCTGCGACCCTGTATGACCAGCTTCAAAGAGCAATGAGTAGCAGATCTTCAGGACACCAATGACTGTTTCTTTCTCTGGATGCTCCAACATATCTGTGATGCTCCGACCTTTCACAGGGAAATTGGGTCACAGAGCAATATGAATGATGCTTTGAAGGGTTTCCTAGAGGCTTGCGCTTATTTTATGTTCTTGCACAACTCCCTAAATGGAAGACTGCTAAACCGAAATAACAGAAGGAGGATGAAGCAAAATATGCTTCCTTTGATACTATTTGCCAATGTCTGAAGCAAAATAATGTGAGCTGCAAAACATGACTAGCATTCGGGAACATAAAATCTTTCAAAATACATATAAAAACTGAATATTCTCTCCTTACTCTGAAGTCTGGTGTCCAGCATTAGTCTTCTGAATGTCATCCAATGGCATTTTATAAGAATTGGTTCACAAAAGGATGGCAACTCAATGCATAAAATTCTTCAAGGGCTCTCTTAGTAACAGGAGAAAAAGGGTGAAATCTATCAAAAAATCTATATTTATCTGTATGACCCGCTGATGATCCTTCAATAGATATAATAGGACAAGAGCACAGTGATCCCTGAGTCATTCAGAGGACACACTGTTGGCCTACAAACTAGTTAGGTATCACAGTAAATGAACTGAGCTTTTCTATTTTCAAAATCCATTTGACAAATAATAAATAAATAAATAAATAAAAGCCTGTGAGCTGGACTCCAATTTAATGAGACTGTAACAAAAGCCATAAAATTCAACTATCTGAATAAAACACAGCAAACTAAAAGTTTCCCGGAAAATATTGGAAAGAATTTCATATTGCCATGAAATCATTGTTTTTATAAGTATTTAGAATACCACAGTCTAGAATGTTGTACGGGAATAAAATTCAAAATAGAAATGGTTACTGCTTGTAGGTATTATTACCAAGAAAAATTTGAAAATATTTTTAATTTCTAAAATTATCAAGTAGATAATGTATTTAATCTGTTACAGCATGGTGCTAATAATAATTCAGGAATATATAGATGCTTATGGAGTGAAAAGTACCTAAAACAGTAAAACACACATACAGCTTAAACTCAAATGCAATCCACTGTAATTAATGATAAAAGAAATTACTTAGTAAACACAAAGCGTAATTCACGGAAATACTGCTACCTCTTTTTCTAAGGCAAAACTCAAACAAGAACCTCTCCTGTGAAAGTGGGAAATCATCAGATGCATAAGATATTAAACAATACCTTCTCTGTCCGTTTGGAGGGCGCAGAATGAATGTTGGCAGTACACAGCCAAGGACCTGAGCATTTTCCAAGTGAAAGCGATAGAGGAACAATTTGCAGTAAGTGGCATGTGCTCATGTGCAGACATTTAGTTCTCAAAACTTCAGTAGAAAAACTTATACCCCTAATTTTCTGCACCTCTGCTGTTTCTGTTCCAGCTGGGTATCCAGTGATTCTGATCATTTTCTCCCATTATTTTCTTAAATTCTAATCTAAACCTGCTTATCCAAATTTTCCGCAACTTCTGCAGAAGCAAAATAGAAAAGACAGCTGAAAATACTTGACCATCTTGAAACATACAGTAGAATAAGTACAACAAAGGAAATAGTAATATACAAAGAGCAAGAGCTAATGAACAAGTAAAATATGCAGAAAATCAAAGGCCTAGTATAGACCATTATGTTTTTTAGGAAAAGCAGCTGCCCTGGGAAAGCTGCAGCTTATGGCATCAAATCATAATAAATCAACATCGCCGGTTCCCCACACATTATCCCATAACAGAAAGGCATACTAACCAAAGATTCAAGTGTAAGGCTGGACTTTAGATATGAAGCAAGATGAGCAGTCAAGGGGAGTACTACTTTGTAAAAGATTATAATTATAGCATTAGAGATTTCCATACTGATTACCCACTCTGATTTATATTCCTACTGGTGAGTAATCACACTGATGTCAATAGTACTACCTGCCTAAGTATATGATCATCAGAGAATGAGAGTAAATTGGCAGTAAGAGTCACCAAGGTTAAGACAGTTCAAATTGTATCTCAAAATGATAATTTCTTAACAGTTTGCTCATGAAAACTGTGCAGCCATTTTATTCCTACTGACCATACTTTCTTATAACAAGAAGTAAAACTTTTATAAGCCAAAAAGATGCCTTTATTTCTGCACAACTTCATGGTTCTCAAATGGGGTGAGAAAAAAAAATTCTTGGAGATTTTTCAAATGATATAAAGAGCATGTGTAAAAAAAGTCTCTTGTCCCATTTTTGAAGCACAAATTTATCTGACTTCAGTGGATTCACTGAAAATCATTGTGACTCTCCAGGCTCCATCTTAACTGTCACACAGGTATAGAATGGACTGCAGAAATGCCAAAAGAGCCCCAAAAATGGTAATTCAAGCCATAAGAGACTATGAGATTTGCTCAAAATTATGTGATGTAAGCATCTTTCAAAATACACTTTTCTTATTTTTGTTTTGTTTTGTTACAGGACGTACTTTGAAGCTGTCGTCTTCAGTCGTCATACCTAGAAACCTAGAATTCATAACACGTCATCCAATGTCATCCTTTTGCTACAGATATGATTAACTTGAATAACTGTCAGCACTCATCACTCCATTAGCTGAAAGTTATAACTTCTGTGATCTAGCAGTTCTATTGCTCATATTAGTATATGCTCATATAAGTTGCGCATAATTTGTTTCAGACTAAAACATGTCATCTAACCTAAATACTTAAAATAATATTTGTTTGCTAACATAACTGAGAAAACAATATTTATTAGGCTTAGAAGAAGGATTATGCATAGAAAGTGTACCATGTAGCTTTCTCTTCTGTTCTGTCTAATGGCCTTTCAGATTTTCATGCAATGCTCTGATTTTCTAAGTTGGAGCATTAGGAGAAAAAAACCCATAGAACATATCATAAAATAATAAGATTAGGTATCACAAGTCTTTTCATGTGCCCATAAACAGTACAGAAATTACTCAGCAAATTTGTAAGTGTAAAGTGAATATATTGCTGTTACAAAACAAATTTTAGTTCCTTTTTTTTTTTTTGTATGACTTTTTACATTTAACCCAAAAAGCCCAGTAAAGCACTTGTGTATGTATAACAGACTTGAAGTCAGCTTTCTGTTCAAGAAGACAGAGCTGGATCTGAAACCTGCTGTCTCCATTCTCTTCTCCTGTAGCACATGTAACTTAGGGAAATAGACAAATGCTCATGCTGTCCTGACAGTTCACGGGCAGGGGCATTCGCAATTCCCTCTCAGCAGATCAACTCCCAACATACCTCCGCTGAAAATAGCAGTAATGAAATTAATTGAGCCTTCTATATAGATTTTAATTTCCCAAGCTAGAAGAACTTTCTGGTTAAATAACATAGTACAGTCTTTGTGGAAAAGAGTAGTAAACCAAAATGGGCAACAGTTTCCATCCCAATGTAAAAGACATTTCCTTTGGCAAAGACAAATTTGATTCTACCCAGTCAAAACAAATCCGCTTAAAAAACAGTATGCAAAACTAATATTACAAGCTCTAATTTAAACTACAACCATTTAAGAAGCAAAATGATAGCGACTGCACAGAAATTCAGATTTGCACTGCAGGCTTTCAGAGAAGATTGCAGTTTTATCCTCCATAGCCTTGCAGTTCTAAAAAGATGTATTGATATGACAGGAACAACTTCAGAAATCTTCTTTGGAATAGTGCTATGAGCATTTATTGTGAGGTTTGTATTGTGTATCCTTTCATTTTAGCAGTAATTAATGGTATGCACTTGTCTATTAGTATTCAGCTTTTCTTCATTCACACAAATTAATGAAAGGACTTTTCTGTAACTAAATTAAGTTACATCGCTACTACTACTCCAGAACTGTGTATCAGGATGATATCACTTTTTCTATGAATGGCATATTCTTTAATATAGATAAGCTTACATATAGAAATAGCAGGAAAAAAGGAATGATTGCACTGCTTCCCAGGAGAGCATGTATTCTGTAACGGAAAACAAACTTGTACAAGATGTGTTTAAGCTTGCTGAATTTTTATGATGATTTGTTCAAAACCAAGTAAGAAACTGGAAGAAAGTGGTAAACTGAAAAAACCCTGCTAAATATAAAAACTGTTCTACTGGTCTATTTGCTATAAACAAATTTCATACAAATTCGTGTACTGTGACAGTGAATGAAGCTGGTTTCAGCAACATTTTTTAACTCAGTGTGCAGTGCTGCATGAACACAGCTGTGTTGCTCTTGTCCCACAATGGTTTCTGCACTGCCAGCTCAAATATCTCTGTACCATACTCAACTGCTTTCCCTACTGTAGGGATAGCACAGCAAGCTCATCTGGCTCCCTTCCTGTTCTCTACACACAGCTCAAGTCAATCACAGGTTTCATTGGAAACTGAAAGTCTTATATAAATAGAAATTATAGTCTTAATACCACAGCATTTTTTAAGAAAGTTGTTCTCCATGGTACTCACTGAAGCTCTTTTACAGTCCTAAACAGATTCTCTCCTATATAGATGGGCAAATTCTCTTAAGAGAGAAGTCCAGAAAGTGCAGTCAATTGCCACCTGGAGATGTCTTTCTCCCTCCTAACTGCAGAGGATACCTCAAATATTAGCTTAGTTTTGGTGGCAAAAGTTAGATGGGAGGAAAGGCACTCATGAGTGAACCTCTCCAGACTCACAACTTTGGGTCAGTTATAGTATTATAAGTAGGATCTTTGCCCTCAGTGATAAAATAGTGCTAAAGGAGATGGGAAAATACAGAAAACAAGAGGCAAAGGTGCAGATTACTAGTGACAAAAAAGGAGAACTCCCCCCCCCCCCCAGGATATTAAAATACATTGCCATGTTTGTACCTAAAAGATGACTTCATATGGAAGATTAGGCTGTTATTTTAAATTAGTTAAATATTTCACGGTCAGAGGCACAACTCTAACTTCATTCATGGCCTTTAAAAAACACTCAGGATTTCAAAATGAAAATACTTAAAGTTGGCTTTCCCAGGTGTATTAATGTGCAACAGATTAGTAGCCGAGGATTTGACTAATGGGAAATAAGACCATTCTTGGCATATCTATGCTTCAAACAGAAAGCTAGCCTTTCCAGAAGTCAGAAAGAGACATAAACCCAAGAATAATTTGTAAGATTAGGATAGTGCAAAATAGATATATTCTAGTCACTGGACTGTAAGTCTCAGAAGAATACAAGTCAAAATTGGTCTATCAAAGAACTGCAGGCTACTCATCATAGAAAAATTATACATGCAACTATGTAACCACAAGCTGTAATTAGAAAAATAATCCTCTCCAATGTGCTACAATTTAGATTAAATTTTTGCAAGAAAACACTTTTTCTTTATGTTGGAGGCGGTAATAGAGCATATTCCTACTGCCTGCCTACCACTAACAGATCTCCAGCCATTTACAAGATAATTATCTGGGAAATTCTAACACTCTTGTCAACTTATTCCTGCTTCAGAAAGGTTTCAGTCTAAACAGGGAGTAATAAATTCCAAAGATTTCTTCTCTTCCATTATCTGTACCAAAGAAGACTTACCACAAACATTAGGGCTCTCACTGAATCATACCTATGGTTTGATAATGGCTCAAGGAGCATTAGGAAGTATGAATGCCTAATTCAACTGGAATAAATCAGATTTCTAAGGACTTCATCAAAGGTTTTTTTAGTGCTACAGAAACTTATGTAAGAGTTTGCTTTGTAAAATAAGATATAAAATCTAGGCTGGATTAAGTCAAGTTACCATGTTAAGACATTTTTTTCAAGGATACAGGAGCAAACACGACAAAAGTCTCCACCACAAAGACTTAAAATATCTTAAATAGTGACAAAAGGCTAGTAAAGACCTTTTTTGAGTAAATAGTCTGTCAAAAATTAATATCTATGGGAAAGTGATAGATATTTGCTTTCATCTGAAGCATAATTCCCTGAACAAACATTTTTCTGCTCCTCTGGACATTAACTTATTTTATGCTACAGACCTGAATACCTACTAATAAAAAACGGAGACACAGTGGTGAAGCACTGTGGGAAAGCTGTATTATCAGTCATTGCACTATATCTACTATGTGAAAGGAGATGTTCAGTTTCACAAACTGGATACTAAGCGCTTGACATAAAACATTACATTTGCTGAAGGTTTCCATTATTAGCAGCTCTGTATTTCTAAAGGCACTTAGAGGAATTGCTTTTTAACACCCTAAAATGAAGTATAAAGAATAAAGTCTATCAAGGGATTTAGCTGCCACTTTTGACAATGCTAAGTAGAGTGTGCAGCCAGCTCCAACACTTTCCAGTCCCCACCCAACTGCATGTCCAAGCTCATGGCACTCACACACAAGGTCCCTCAAGCTCTGACCCTGCCGGATTCTTGGAGTATGAATTTGCCTGCAAGGGACATCAGTTTTGCCCTGCAGAGAGCATCAATACATTTTCTGAGAACATTCTTGTCAGAGCAGATGCCACATGTATGGGGAGGGAGGGAGGGGTGGTGGAAAGAAAAGGTGGGAAACAAGAAAACAAGACTTTCTGAAAACACAGTAAATGAAATTCTCTCTTGGGAAACAGATAACCCCATTTAATCTGATCTATAGAAAGTATTAGATTTGAGACTGACTGGCTCCCAGAAGGTTCCCATTAACCAGAAAGTACTTGTTACTTGGCAAGATAACTGTTTAATTTTCCCCTCTTGGAATGGTTCAGTTTGTTTTTAAATATTTATTCAGCCAAATAGCAAGCAATTGACTCCGTAGACCAATGTTAGTCCACTCTTCTGTGAAGAAAGGGGGTCAGGTTTAAGTTCCTCTTCCATTAGCTATTTAATCAATTACAGAAATTGGCAAAGTTTCAAGAGGAGAAAGTCACTAACTTCATCCTAAAATAACCATTCAGTCAGTAGTTAGGGCATGCTTCTGACCTGGAAGTGCCTGTGAGTGCAATCTTTTCTCCAACTCAGAAGTGTGGTATGCTTTTAAAAGATCATTCACCTCAATGCTAAGTGCTCTGATTACTGGATATTTGGGCATCAATTAGCTGTTTGTTCTAATTATTTTGGAGAAAATACAGATCTATCTTATGTCCTTCCTTTCAGGGAGCAGTAGACACTTCCCCAGTGCTGAAAGTAGATGCCTTTAAGGTGCAGGTTGCATGCGTATTACTGTTGCATCATATTTCCTTGAAGATCTCCCTTCTTTTGCTTACTAATTTCTCTGGGTCCTGCTCTTACTCATCTATCTCCTGTGCTCTGCATAGGAAGCCTAACTCAGGGTAGAGAACAAGTCTTTATAAAGTATCTGTCAGTAGACATTTGGAGAGGGCTACATAAAGTCATGACACTGGACTGGTGGTTTGATACAGAAGGGAATGCTGAGCATTAATTCTGTTTTAAATTTCAACCAGACAAAAGTTAAGCATGCTACTTAAGATTTGCAGGATGAGCACCTACCTTCCCAGGCTTCAGAATTTGTTGGCAAAGTAGACTTTTCTTTTTTTTTTTTCAGAAACTGGAGAAAGGAACGGAATAAAGCTTTTCTTCTACAATAAACAGAAAAGAGATCTGGTGCTGCTTCCCTAGTAGCACTAGGTTTGCTGTCCAAAAAGTTGGAAGCCTGTGTTGATTTCAGCTGATTTGCTGCTCTGGCTGTGGCACTGCAACTTGCTACTCTCTGAGACTGCTCTGAGACAAAACAGGACAGTGAGAAGAGCGTGCAGCAAACTCACTGCCCTGGACTGCAAGAGAGCAGACTTTGGCCTCTTCAGGAACC
>JBCJKH010051639.1:40080-51185 GCA_039877255.1 Loriculus beryllinus
ATGGCAGGGGGGTTGGAACTAGATGATCTTAAGGTCCTTTCCAACCCTAACTATTCTATGACTCTATGATTCTATAAAACACTGGCCACACCTGTAGGAACCATGTCTCTACATAGTCAGAATGGGGGAATTAAATATTTGTTTTTCCACACAGAAGAGATGAATGAGTGTTTACCTTAGCGCCTGACAGAGCTGCCCAATGAATGGGTACCTGGTTGCAGTACCTAGTCCATGAGCTGGCGCAGTGAAAGGTTTACACAGTCCTTGAACTTGTCCAGTGTTTAGAAAACTGAAGATTCTTCTGAGGACACACACAAATACAAATTTTAAGACTAAATAATGAGCTATGTATGGGCAACTCTGCGGCAAGGCGGCAGTGGAGTTTACTTTTCAGAGCCTAGGAGACTGTCGTTTGACTGGGAGAGGTAGTGTGGGTTTGTAGTGATTCCCAGTTATCATACATTGGTTTGGTTTGCAAAGCAGTCTCGGTGTGTATGGGTTAGATTTCTTTTGAAGCAAAGAAAATTAGAAGCTCTGCTTACAGACTGTACCAAGTCTACGACAACCCACAGTGCAGACAAAAGGATTTGAACTAATTATTCCTTCGAACAGCCTCAGACTACATACAAGGTAGTAACATTTGGTCCAAAATACCAAACTAAATCTAGTCCATAGTAAAACACATCTATCACATACCTTAAATATAATAATCTCAGCAACAGCTGCTTTGATCTACCGCCCTGCTCCTATTGTGCTGAATTACTTGCCAATACAAATACGTCCAAGTCACATTTCTGCTGCCTAAAACCTTTAATGTATTTAGCTTTAAGTTTCTGTGTGGATTTTGCCCTCAGTCATCACATATAATTGTTAGCGAAAACTTCCAAGTTGCCTCTTCTTTTTAATTCTGTGGGTTTTGTTTTTTTTTCTGGGACAAATAACTTGTCCGTAATTAAGCAGGAAAAGACAATTTGGTAAACTATGCAAAGGGAAAATTGGAAATTAAGAACTGCAATAAAGCATATCTGAGGAATAAAAGAAACAAAGGCAGGAAGAAAGTGTCACAGAATTTAAGGAAAGATCAGTGATAAATAAGAGTAAATGGCCTAGAAAAGGATACTGGTAGTAATGAAGCAGGAGGAAAATACAATTTTGAAGCAACATTTTTTATAATGACAATCAACATGCCAGTTGATAGCACAGTTTACTATCTAGACCAGCCAGTGACTATTCTCTCAAGGCTATACCAGCCTTTTCTCACTGCTGTTGAAATAGACTGTGATTATCATGTATTACCTTCCCCTCATGGCATCAAAATTTTTCTCCATATTTTGGGGAAAATCTGTGCTAAAATAATTTTGTACTGTAAGAGGAGGCATGACCAGAGCTACAGACTGGGAACCTAGTGCCTCAGCTTCCATTTCTAGCTGTGCATCTCTGACCTTCAGAGAGACATAATTTTGGAGTCATTTTTTCTACTTACCTGAAAACTACCGATAATCTGTAACCATTACACAGCATTAAGCACTTACAAGACTGGGACACAAACATAAAAATGACATATTCTAAAACCACCCAGAGAAAGGAACAAATATTATTTGCATAGTAATATGAGCAAAAAGAATTACAAATTAGGCCAGTCCAACAAATGTAAAGAAAAGAGATAAATCCATAAACGCACACAAGGTATTGCTCTATTAGGGGTGGAAAAAGGAAAATAAAAAAAGGTAGGGTGCCTGAGGAGCTCAGCTGCTATAATGGGCCTGAAGGAATAGGAGAATATATGTATGCATGTGTGTGTATATACATTTATATATATGTATATTCCTATATAAGTGTGATAATTGTGTATATATACTTAAAAGCTATATGGTTAAGGCACAGTGATTCTCTTCAGCTCATTAGACTATTGTCCTTATATACCTTAACACAGACAGCTGCAGGTTTCCCCAGTAACATCCAATAAGATAACCTATTCTTCCTGTAGATCTAGAGTCGTGTAAGTTATTTTCAGAGGAGAATGAAAAATACTTTGATGTTTTTACATTAGAATATTTCCAGGAATTGTGGAAATTTCAAGAAAAAATTGATGTGAAGAAGTGAAAAGGGTATATTTTTCACGTTTCTGTTCTGAAATTGCTTTCTACTGCGATGTTTTTTTCACCATGCAAAATAACAAATTGGTTTGGTCTTATCATAATCAATCTTCTAAATTTAACTACAACTAGATTGTCCTACAAGCACAATAATTGACTGAAAAAAATAACTTCTTAATCTGTAGAAACCTCCAACTTATGTTTTTGTTCTTTTCATAATAAAAAACTGGCAAAACTGTAAAATTTTCCATAAACAAAAAGACATTTTCATATGGTTGTGTGCTTCATTACTAACTATGCAACAGACTCATAACATTTTTTTCCCTGTGTACCTTAGGTGTTAAGGAAAACAGATTTTGCTCCGCAGTGATGAACAGTATGCATAATATGGTTGCAAAATCATTATTTGAGAAAGTGAGCTGTCTCCACAGCTAGTCTGTTTTGCCACATAACAAGACTGAGAGGAATATGGTGATGTGAAAGCTAATTAAATTTAGGCTTATTTGAAAGTGTCAAGATGATGTGGGATGAAGCAACCTATTTTAATAACAGGTAGTCTCCCAGTTTCAAGTTACACTTTAAAGAGTGGCATTTGTCTCCATATTTTGTAATCATGTAAATGTGAAAAAAATGCAACTGCTGATATCTTCTTTGGTTACTCACTGATGTAATTGGCAAGTTTTGGTTGTCTGCTTTCTTTTTACTGAATTGAATTGACTTGTTCATACTGTAGTTTATAGGTACATGCACATAACTAATTTTTTATTTATTTCATTAATTACATGAAATCAACTTACTCTGAAGCACATGCTGGATATTAACAACTGTGTAAAAAGTCCCAGCCCCAGGTTTCATAGCAGTGCTGCTGTGTTTGACTCCAACATGCAATCAGTTTGGAATTCCTCCCCATCGACTACTGGCGCTATTTGTCATATAAAGCTTAAACTTGTCTTGTCTGGAAAGATGTAAAACCCAAATGTAACTATTGGTTTATGTTCTTTTTGTTACAATTGCTGTAACAACATGGATGCTTTCAGCTGCTTGCACTTGCCTGCCCTAAGATACGTGTGGAATAAAGGTTCTTCATCTCAGTGGGGCCTGAAGGACACACACTTCACCTGGCTATGTGCATTTTAACTGTTGAAATATTTTAAATACTATTTTGCAATCTTCTCATTGCTTTCTCCTGTAATATTCTTTAGTTAGAATCTCAAATACTATCTGCTTGCTGCAAGCACACACATGGGCCTGTGCGGGAGGTCCAGCAGGTCTGCAAGGCATGCACAGAGCATCCAGGCTCATCAAAGTCAGGACATGGGGAATTTTGGCAGTGTCCCCCAGGAAGCTTTACTGGGGAAAGAGCTTGGCATTCTTTTGCTCCCCCCCCCACGTGCTGCCCAGCAAGGGTGACTGGTAAATAGCTGTAGGGGAGGTGTGGAGAATGTACAGGCAGTGAATTTTGATTTCTTCCCTAAATCCAGTCCAAATGCTGTTTGGGGCAAGCAAACTCTCATAATTATTTCAAGTTCTAGAATTAACAAGATTTTTATGCTCCAAAATGGCATTTATGAAAAACAGTCTTAAGCAGTTAAGTTTGTGAAAATCCTGTATTGCTAGCTTAAATAAATTGCTAAATTGGTATAACCCTAGGTTGATAGATTTGGCTGATAAATTTTATTCCAAACATAAAAATACAGGCAATAATAACAACAATAACTTGACTGCTTTCTAAGTCTAGTTGAATGTCCTCCAATTCCATTTAAATGCACTATTCATCAGTAGTGACCATAAATATTTTCAAATTCAAGTTCTTAATTTTGAAAGTTTATTACTTTCCACTTTTAAAAATTAAATTAGGTTCTTCTATTACTGACCCATACTAATGTTACTTCTAAGTTCAAAGCATGAATTATTTCTATTGAAAAATAATTTTGATGGAGAATTCCAGATCAAGTTCTATTATCAGTTCTACTGTCTTCTTCTAAAGCCAAGACCTCCACTACCTTGCCAAATAGAAAGGACTCAATTCTGATAATGTCAGAGTACTTGTCACATGAGTAACTTGGTGTACACAATCAGTTAATTTAATGGAACACATATATTCCTAAAGCTCTACATTTACATAAACAATTTCAGGATTGATGCCTTCATTCAGCACACTCTTAATTTTATGGAAGGTCTTTCTTCTTGTGTAGTTTAAGCCACTGAAGAAACTTCACTGAAATCCTATTGTCAGAATATGCAGCTCCATTAAAATCACAATGGTCCACGAAATTGAACTGATTTTGCTAGAGTATTGGTTTCAAAACAAAAAAACAATAAAAAAATTACACATTTAAATTGTTTCTTATACACTGGAATGTGTATTACAATATTGAACATTTCAGTCTATCCAAAATGATTTTGGAAAGAAACTTTGGTTTTTGAGGACTTCTAAATTTGTATCATTCATTTCAAAAGGAGACATTCGTAGTTTCAAAAACCTCTGAAATATCATCCTGATAAGCAGAGAAAACTGGTTTTGTTGTTTTATGAGCCTGCTTCACCCCATGGTACCTGGCATGGTCTAGTTGCCACCTGCATCCATCTGTCCTTGGCTAGTAGTCTGCTCTGGATACTGCTGTTGGTACCTGACTTCCTAAGATGTGGTGATTCATTTGAAGAAAGTCTTTGAATATACAGGGAGTTAATACTGCTTAATAATTCTGAGTCTATTTTAAAGTATTTTGAACTCCTACCCAAAGCCTCCATCTGGTGAAAAAATAGGTGAAAAAAAAAAAAAAAAAAAAGCAAAAAGCTGCAGGAGGAACTGTAAGGAAATCTAAAGACAAAAATGCAAACCAGGTGCTTAGGGATTAAGTACAGGCAGAGTTTGTTCAAAGAAGTTTAGATTTCTAACTTGAATTGTAGTTCATAGCTGTAAGAAAGACATCAAGTATTAAACTCTGACTAGATTTATGCTTTTCAGCATTAACTATTCTCTTAAAGAATATTTAAGCATTACTCACTCTTAGCCATTAAACCAAAGTAATCAACAGTCACATATAAGCATTGTACAAAATTTGGTACTGTTTTTTTGCTAATTTCAAAGAAGTCTACATTTATCATTTGTTTAGAATTTTAAGTTGGGCATTTTAATATGGCAGATGATGATTAATGTTTTAATGTTAGCTACAGGCTTTGTGATGGAAGTTGATATATGAAGAAAATATTCCCTAGGATTTATTAGGTAAATAAAACAATATTAAAGACTTCAGATAAATGCAAAATTAAAAAAAAAAGTTAAAACCCCTCAACACACACCATAAACATAAGAAGTAATTTTGAAAGAAGAGTATGTTTAAGTCATTGTGTCTTTCAAAGATTAGACCTTACAGATCTCTTCCTCTATTCCATTCCTAAGGAATGGGAAAACAGGTTTTGCTGCAGTTTCAGTTCTAACACACTTTCTCTTTTGAAACTGCTGTAGTTGATGTCCTGGATAAACCAAAAGAAGAAGACATCTGCAGAAAAAATAAGAGACTTTTGAACATCTGGATTATCACTTAAATGTTAACTTTTGGTGTGCAATTGGTGTCTTCCCTTAGTTCGATATCTTTCCTTACATAGTAGGTTTACATTGTAGTATAAAACAATTACAATGGTTTTAAATGATTTTTTTTCCAAAAGAGTAGTAAGTTTAATTTATACAAAATAAACCATTATATAGAGAGATCCATTCCAAATGATAGATTTTTATTTTATATTTATTTAATATGTTTTCTGAAATTTTCTGCTGATGAATAGCAGACATCAGGGGGAAAAAACACCAGACCAAACATTAGTATAGGAATGGTTTATTTTAGCCATGTATGAGATTGCATGGTTAAATCATTGGCTACTGTCAAATAAAAAAAATATATCATTATGTGGTAATGAAATATAAACAGCTATACGGCTATTTGCTCATGGATTATATATGTATTTCAGAACCAAAGGGCTGACAACATGGAATTAACAGACCCTATACCAAATTAAAAAGAAAAAAAAAAAAAGATAAAAAAGAAAAAAGTGTGAAAGATATTTTGAAAACAAAAGAAAAATATTTGCATGTTACTAATTCAGTTTTTTCTGTTTCCCAGTTGGTAAACTACAAATGCAAATATTTCCAGTAAGATATGTTTGAAGAACTAAATGTCTCAGGAGACTGGTAATCACATTCTTGGAACCTTTCACCTCTAGTTTACTGATTCAAATACAGACAACATGAAGTAGTGATGAAAAATCATTGTGATTTAAAAGCTGGTTTGTAGCCCTTGTGAAATGAACTGGGTATTTTGCTCCATTTGTTAGAGGATCTTGAAAAGGTACTCAGCACTTTCAAAAGCACTGGCACTGGGAATACTGAGCCCCTCCCAGGATCTGTCCAGGTTCCCATGAAGCCACAGCCAGGCCTAGTTTCTCTAAAGATGGCAGAGGCTGAGGATAACAAATAAAATCCCATTCTAGGCAAATTTCCTCCATATGTTGGGCTTTTGGACCAAAGAGGTCCTTAGCCACCTGGAAGATCTTGGCATGTGAAGATTTTCTCCATGTCAAGTACCCAGCCAAGCCAGGCTGAAATGGCAGCTCAGTGCAGGGTCACCACACTGCACTGATCTCTCTATGCCTCACAGATGCTGGGTAAAAACAGAGCTCATTTTCCATTTCTCCCAATCTGGTACTTTTCATTAGCATTAAATATATTTAATCTAGGAGGAAAACTGAAGAAATGACTACTCTTTTTGAGGGAGAAATTGCATTAGTGTCTTTTTTTTTACACAGAGGTACATACCTAGGTAGGAACAGTTAATAAATTGTCCTTTGTCAAAATCATACCTTCTACCTTCTAGAAAACCCACCTGATGATAGTTTTTCTACTTAGCTAGAAATGATCTGTGTTTCCCAGTGAATGTTTTACATTGTCTCCTTTTAGGATTTAATTTCCTTTACATTGGGGACTTGTCTTTCACAAGAAGTGTTTCTCTTTTTAGGAAAATATACTCATTTTTTTTGAACATTTAATATTTTGCATTAAGAGTTTCCCCGGAAGAGAGAAAGAAAAGTCGATCTTCATTAAACACTAAGTATAAGTGGGGAAATTAAAACATTAGGATGTCATGTCAGCTATATACATTGTCTTCTATGATGTCACATTTGATTTTCTTTTTTTATGACTTTGACAGCATCATATTAAAAAAGTGATTGCACAATGACAGTGCTGGCTTTGAATTATTCAGCTTATGAGTGCGCTCTTACAGGCAGACTGTTTTGTATTTCCTGCCATTCCTGAAAAACTGACATTTAAAAATATGTAAAAGGAAAAGGAAAATGATTGCTAATAACTAATTAATAACTCAAGCTTGGCAAAGGTAACTTCATTTAAATAGAATATCACACAAATTAAAACCAAATTAAACATAATATGCAACGTATTTCAAAAGTCACTTGAAAAATAATTCTCAGGGTGACATTTTGGCCCCAGTAAAATTGATGGCAAGACTCCAATTCAGTTTTGGTGGAGCCAGGACTTCTTCCTAAATGAAGAAAATCCCTACATTTTCAATCTGAATTTAGGAACTATCTGTCAGAATTCTTGTGGTACTTAATTAAATTAACTTTATCCATCCATTCTCTTAGTATACACACCAGCCTTTAATATTTACTGAGGTCAATGGGGCTTTTTCCATTTGACTGCCATAAGGGATTCAGAACTTTAAAGTTGGAACCTCTTGGGTAATTTTTACAACAGTCTCTCAGGGTTTATACTGTGTATTTTCCTATCATGACTGGTTTTTATCAGCATTCATTTTTTTGATCCATTTTAGCTCTGTCTAATGTTAAATAAGTGCAATCTGTTGGCTCATTTGTATCAAATAAGTTCAGCTATAACCTTTTCCAGAGTGTCCAAATTTGTCTTTTCTTCATTACAATTTAAGGTTATTTTTAAGTCGTTAAGGATATTTTTAAATCACTGAAGTTGGAAACATCTGCTCTCCAGCTTGATTAAATTCAGCTAGTCATTTCATATCAGAACTATAAACCCAATAATGCCATTTTAACATGCTATTCCCACCACCTAAAATGAAATTTTAGTGGAAACAGATATGAAAATATCATTCAAAGTCAAACCCTTTGTCCAGTAAACATGACTATTATTTGTTTGGTTTCATTGAAACTGTCCCTCACTGTATGTACATTATTCTTTCTTACAACAATTATCTCAGCTGAGCTGTTTGGACAGGTAAGAACTTGAGTACAGCTCGAAAGGGTAAAGTGTAGAATATTCTATATGAGACATGAAATAAATCCTTCCAGCTATGGCAACAGAGAAAATTACAAATGATCTTTCCACATTCTGGTTCCTCAAAAATGGTTAGCAGAGATGTCTTTGAATCTGGTCACAACATTGCCTAGGGAGACTCTCATCTGATTTAGCTGGGTTCAGAATCATGACCACAGTTATACCAAGAAATGTGCTGGTATTCCTTCAGAAACATCTGAGGTTTATTCAGGAGTTTATTTTGCCATTAAAAATATCCATTTGGCTGTTCTTAATCTCTCTTCCAATATCTATTTCAGTTTGAAGATGACAAGAGTGCCTGTTTTCATTACAAGCAATGAAAATCAGTTACGCATCACTTGCACTATATTATTTTAGTTCACCTATTTAACCCGAATCTAGCCTCTTTCAGCACATGAATCACCCTGGGACAGCATTTTTTCATTCTTAAACAGTTACACACTCATCTTCCTTTCCTACTGATAAGCCAAACTTACTGCAAAATGTATAACTGGAAACAAAGTATCACAATTCAATAACATTTTATCCTGCAATATCAATATTAGTCTGCAAATATTATGCCGGAAATAAAAATGTGGGAGCTTCCAGGACAGAATCCTCCTGCCCTTATTATTTACTGCTTATCCTCTACTCAAGCGAAGTCCAGTTGAAGACAACAGACCGTACCTACACAAGCACAGAGTAAAAATGCAAAGTAATATAGCCCTCTAGCAATTTATTCATGAGTTTTTAAAACCCATCCTCATCAAAGACTTCTTGGATTAAATGCTGGTTCAATAGAACAGTAGCAATTAAACTGAAATCAGAATCATTTTCCTTCACAACTGTTTGTGGTTTGGCTGACAACAGGCTGACCATCACAGGTGACAGAGAAACTTGTGTCTGTAACAACCTCTAAATCTTATTGATTCAGGGTGCCACCAGCTGTGGCTGTTAAAATGTGATGAAGCCTTTCTGATCAGTATCGTGCAGATTCCACTTCCTATTGCAAGAAGAAAACTCATCATCCTTCAAATACAGGAAACCTAAACCTACAGAATTACAAGTTTTTTATTCTGCAAATGTTGTCCTTGTATGTAGAACAGCATGAATCCCTTTACCCAGTGCATACAGGACTAAAAAATCCTCTGTGAGAAAGGCTACAATGAAAAAGTACAAATGAAAAAACAAAACAAACAAAAAACGAACCCAATGCAAACCCAAGCAAAAACTCCAGCAAAATTTAACAAAACCAAGAATTGTGGAAAAAAACCCCAAAACCAAACAAAACAGAATGCTTTCCACCAGCCTCCCTCAGTTTTAAGTGTTATCACAGCACCAGCTTCTGGAGAAGGGAGTGAAGATTGAGTGTAAATTTTCTGTGCATACTTGTTGGCTATTTGGCAAAGAGGCAAAAGGTTGTTGCTTTATTTTTGCTTTGTTTTTTCTTTTTTATTTTCCCAAGGCAGTTTCCAGGTCTTAACATTGCTCTGAGCCAAGAGATGCTAAATAAAAGAAGGCAGAAGTGCTGCTGCCATAACAACCCTTCGACAGGGAACTATTGAGATACGGATAGCTACTACACTACCTACAACCAGCCGTGCGCATCATGACACATAAAAACCAGAAAACGCTTTTCAGCCACAGCACCCCATCATTTGCGTGCTCTGGGCAGCGAAAGCAAAACAAGCGCGGACTCTTCCCCCCACCCCCAAGCTTCATTTCTTTCACTGTTTGCTGGGGGGAGGCTCGAAAAAAGTCCATCCGAGAGCCGAGTCCCGCCCGGAGCCGTCCCCCGTGGCCCGCGGGAATGGCCGCGCTCCGCTGTGCCCGGGGCCCCGAGAGGGTGGACCGGGACCCTCCGCCGCCCCGCGGGTGGTACTCGGGGGAAGCAGCCGGGCCCACCCCGCATTCAAATGGTCCCTCGCAAAAGTTAAAGCGCTGCCCCCCTCCTCCCCCGAGCCTCCCCGGACGGGGGGTGCTGCGCACGGCGGCTTGGAGATGGGGTCAGAGAAGTCCTGTCCCCGGCTGGGCGCGGGGCTGCCGGGGTGCCCATGTGGGCGGCCGTGCGTGTGCGAGACCCCCGCGGGAACGGGCAGCGGGGCGGGAGCAGATTCCTCCCGCAGCCCCCGGGACCGCGGGGACACCCCTGCTGCCCGCGGACCTTCCGCCACCGCGGAGGGGAGAAGGTCGTGAGTCCGGGCCGGGACCCCCCGTCCTTTGCCCCGGAGCAGGGGCAGGTGTGAGCACGGGGCCTCCCCCAGCTCATCCGCGGGGCCGCTCCGGGATGGGAGGCGCGGGGGAAGGAAGAGGGGGATGCACGGCAGGTGCTTTTGGAGGGAGGGGAAGCAGGGCCCGGTGACTCACCCGTCCGAGGTGGGGGCTGCGGGTAGCACGGCGGTGGCGCTGCCCCCGGGGCGCGGGGGGCGGCGGGGCAGGAGCAGCAGCGGGCGCGGGAACAGGGGGGAGCGGCGGGGCCCGGGCTGCTCCTGGGCGCGCTCTCGCTGCCCATCCCCGGCGCTGCCGCCGTCGCCGCCGGAGGAGGATGAGAGGGAGAGTCAGCCCCGGGCGCGGGCACGCGCAGCGGCGGAGCGGGGAGGGGGAGGTGGGGGCGCGGAGGCGCGCGCGGAGCGGGAGCAGAGCTGGACAAAAAGGGATGGAAGGAGGAGGTGGAGCTGATGGTGTCTGCAAGCCCCCACTGCTCTGCT